>JAOWBN010215557.1:0-13593 GCA_028565015.1 Pinguicula moranensis
TAACTCATCAATCTCGTAGTTCGAGGTTCTTAAAAGCCAATTATAATTTTAAGAAGGTTGCGCAAAATGGGCCCTTAGTTGCTCACCACTTGAGCCACCATGACTTGATCAAGAATGAGAAATGATATAGCGAAAGAATGGTTGGCATAAGAAACATAATAAATGATGGGACCCACATAAATATATGATTGTGATGTGTTTATATTGATGTGCCCAACATAAAACACAAAAAAATGATATACCGCAAGAATTGTTGCCACAAAAAATACAAGAAATGGTGGGACCTACATAAATGGATGATTGTGATGTGTTTATGTCGGTGGACCTAATATGACTGGATGATTAGGATGAATTTCTTGTGTTTATTGTGCCTATAATTCTTGCGTTATATCATTTCTCTAAACACACAAGAATATTCACAAGTGATCAATCACATCGGTACATCACCCACTTATTTCTTCTTCCACACCTTATAAAATTTTACATTTACTCACAGTATTTTGTGTGAAAGCTTTGGCCGAAGTATACGTTGGGTATCATGTAATGGGGTGGATTATAATAATGAACATGGACTTTTGTCGTACTGCAAAATTCAATTACCATGGTGTTGCATGTTAGTCATCATTGATATTTTTTTTAACTTTGTGCTAATAACGGATATAGCAAAATGGTTCTATTAAATTACAGTGCTTCTATTTAGTGAAGTTGCTGGAACTCAATATATTAAATGACGCAATACATATTAGGTCGCAACGGAAACAACTTCTTTGTATAATTACAAGGGTAAGGCCGCATACATCTGACCCCCCAGACACCAACTTAGTTGGTAATATACTGGGTACGTTGTTGTTGTTGTTGTTGTTGCTGTTGTACTTTTATGAAAATGCCCTCAAAATTGAGGTATTTGAAACTATCCTTTGGTGGGAGTACTTGGTCCGCAATCCTAACTTTTGTTCAACCCTATTCCATCTCATTTGCGAAATTGCACGCCATATATTTAGTCTTCGAGCAACTCAAGCGTAGTCTATTGGCCTCTATTGTCACTCTCCAATGCTCCAGTTTAGCGTTAACCTCCTCCTTTGTTTCTTCCACTAAGACTATGTCATTTGCGAACAACATACACCATGATACTTCATATTGTATGTCCCGAGAAAGTACGTCCATAATCATCACAAAAAGGAACAGACTCAGTGTTGAACCTTGATGCAATCCTATATCAACTGGAAAGTACTATGTTTCCCCCCACTGGAGTCCGCATACTAGTTTTTGCGCTCTCATACATATCATTTATAGCCCTCACATATATCCACGGAACATTCTTGGTTGCCAGATAACCTCTTTCGGTATAGAAATATACGTCTTCTCTAGGTTTATAAAGATCATATGTAGACTCCACTTACCTTCTCTATATTTCTCCATTAGCCGTCTGAGGAGATGGATTGCCTTCCATCATCAAACTCACGAGCATAAACCCGAATTGGTTCTCTTTCACGTGCACGTCTCTCCGCAATTTACATTCAATAACTCTCTCCCATAATTTCATAGTATGGATTAGGAGTTTAATACCTCGGTAATTACTACATTCTTGCACGTCTCTCTTGTTCGTATAAAGCAGCACTACTACGCTACTTCTCCACTCCGCTGGCATCTTTCCCGTTTGTAGGATGGTGTTGAAAAGAGTCGTTAGCCATTGCACCCCTACTTCTAGACACTTTCATACCTCAATCGGTATCTAATCCGTCCCCGCCGTTTTTGCAATTCCCATCTTGCAAAGGGCCCTCTTCACTTCCCTCTGCCGATATTCGTCTAATAAAGCACCGGTTCTCCGATCGTTGCGCTGACTCCCCACTCCCCAAGGTGCTTTCATAGTCATGCACCTCTTTAAATAATTTGCTAAAGTATCTTTCCTACGTCTCTCTAGTCTTCAGCTATGACAAAAGGGTTGTCTCGTCCTCATTCTTTACATACTTAACTGTGTCAATATCCATACTCTTCCAGGCTTGGGCTTTTGCGAGCTTATACATATCTTGCACACCCCTCTTACTGTCCAATCTCCTATACATATCCTCATAGACCTTGCTTTTAGCTTCTAGCACCGCTCTTTTTGTCTCTGACCTTGTCTATCGATACTCCTCCTTTCGTTGAACTCTCTATTCGTCTCCATTGGTTGCCATAAGTTGCTTAAATTTATCTTGCTTGGCTTTAACTTTTGTCTGCACCTCTTCACTCTACCACCATGCTACCCTACCATTTCTTCCTCTACTGGATGCAACCCCTAAGACTTAGCTTTTCCTCTAATGATCATTGTCATGGCTGAACACAAATGATCCACACCTTCCACCGACTTAACCAAACATGCCGGGGCGATCATATTTAGGAAGGTTACAGTCGTCTCTCTCTTAAGGTTCCTCCATAGTACTCTTTCCCTATTGCCTCGTCTCTTCTCCCCCGCTCATCCTATCAAAGTGACATCCATCACTAAAAAACGATATTGAGATGTCAATGCTTCACTCAGCAAAACTATCCAGTTTGTACAATGACTCATATCCCCTTGATGCAAAAAGAAGTTAATTTGTGTACTACGTCCTCCACTCTGAAAGATTATTAATTGCTCATCTTGTTTCTTAAAAAATGTATTAACCACCACCAAATCATGCGCAACTGAGAATTTGTTTATATAAGATATTTTATTTAATTTATAACTTTATATAACAAATAATATATATATATATATATATACATATAAGTTTATAATTTATGAACTTATGAGAAGAAAAAAAAAAGGAGAAAGGGACTTGAATTTAATTATAAATGGATTAACATTTATAATTAGTTGTCTACATATCATATATATATATATAAATGAATAAGCTCACATAGTTTTCTTTCCTTACTTACCTGGTGGATTGCAGTATCAGTTTCCCATACGTCGAATGAGTCTTTTTCTTCTTTGTCGTGTTCATGTTCTTGGGCTCTATTTTTTGCAACTATACAAATCCCGTGATTTGCTCCTCTACCAACCAAGAATATCAAAATTCCAATATGATTCATCATTGTTACCTATCTGAGCAATCTCAAAAGTAGTGCTTGGATAATAATCAAGTTCCACGTTTAGAATATAGAACTTGATGAAGAACTTTGCCGTTTGGTTATTTGTTGCATTAAATTTCTTATTCTACCTATTGATTGTCCGCTTAAACTACCAACACTTGAGCCACTACCAATAGGACAAGTCTGAACACTAATACCTAAACGTGCTTGATATTTTTCATACATCTCATTTAGCAAACTAGTTATTTCTTCGATATAGCCCTATGTTGGACGGTTGGTTGATTATACTAGTTGAGAAACCTATTTTAACAATTTTTCAATGATGTTTTTAAGCCTTCTAATTTAAGCCGGGGGTCAAAAATGGTAACAAAGTTAAGTGATGGTATGTTTAAAATATTCTTATAGGTTCATTGCTCAAGAGATCTAATCATTGGCATGTATTTGGGTTTGTTTTGTTTTTTCTCTGTTTCATTGTAAATAACTTTTACCTTATATATGAAATTTGGCTTAATAAGAAAAAAATAACATCTACACAACCTTTTAAATTTGTTTCATCTTGAAAATAAGTAATAATGACTCCTACATCAACACAAATGGGAACAATAAGGTAGGAAGCGAGTTTATATATGTTTGATAATAATTTTGTGTAATCACTAAAATATTTTAATAATTCTAGTAGTTTTTCACACTCATTCCAATGAGTTGAATGTAAATATATATATATTTTTTAATATCTATTATTCATAAAACTATACAATAAATATTTACAAGGAACAGTTTGTTCAAGTAAAATATAAGTAGAATTTCAATGAACTGACACATCTGGAGAAAATTTTATGGACCTAATATCATAATTTTTACAAAATTTAAACTAGCCTTTCATTACTTACGCTTAAATCAATACATTTGAGAGCATTTTGTACACATAAATTAATAATATGAAAAATACATCTAATATGAAAAAAAGACCATCAAAAAATGAATCACATAATGCCTTTAAATCATCTATACACTGTGTTATAGATTATATTTTTCTAAAATCAATTCAATCATAGTGCTTAGATTTTGTACAATGTGTGAATCGTCAAACATCCTGTAAACTAGTATTCTTTTTTTTCATTCATTATCTATTTAATGACAAGTTATTTTCATATAATTATGATTTTTTCAATGATTGTACCATATATAAATACATATAGAACCTTATGGTCCATAGATGAAAACAATTTCAAAAGTGATTTTAGAGAAGTTATTTTCAATTCATTACCTTCTGCTCTACTGTTATTGAGTTTTCAAAAACAATTTTAGAGAAGTTGTAGGAAAACAACTTCTTAAAAAAAATTATGAAGTTACATTTTAACAAATTTCCAACTGCTCTTTTATTGATAAGCTCTATTATTCAAGCGTTATTGTAAATACTCTCATCTTCTCTAATAGGTTTCCTTTTATTATTTTATCTGCATTTTATCATTTGTTCAAGTAAGACTACAGACTTCAACTTTATTTTCGTGTTTAATATTGAACCTTGCACCTCAATTCTTTGCATAGTGAGGACTACTCTAATAGACAACACATGTTTGTGGTCCAATTACAGAAATTTTGAATAGATGGCCTTATTCATTCTTGTTAAGTATTGACTCCAAGAACAATGTTGTTTGTTTCAGACAGGGGGCGGACGCAGGGGGCCCCAATTTTTTTTTATTTTCTTAACTTCTATTTCATTTTAATTTTTTTATTAAGTTTTTTAAATTAAATTTTTATTTCAAACTCTTTTGGGTATATTTTAGTGACAATATTGGTAATTTTCATTTAGGTTTAGTGTTTTCTTTTGAATTAGATTTTTTATTTCAATATTTCTTTTAAATTAAATTTTTTATTTCAATTATTGTTTTCTATAAATCTGTTTATGTTTATGTTTATATTTTTTTCATATAGGTTTAGTGTTTTCTTTTGAATTCAATTCTATAAATTTGTTTATGTTTTTTTCATCTCTATTTAATAAATCTACTTTATAAGTGTAAATTTATTTTGAAAATTATTTATATAAACAAATTAAGTAGTATAAATAAATTAGGTAACTTTTAATTTTTTTTTATCATTGTTTGCATTGGTAAATTATTATTTTTCATAACTATTGAGCAAATAAATTATTTTTCGCCTCTCAAAAAATGTATACTGCTTTCCTAAAAAAATTATGCCTTTTAAATTTTTCTATAACCCCTCAACCGCTCTAAAAAAATTTTTTTGCCCCCTCCCAAAAAAAAAACAATTCTGCGTCCGCCCTTGGTCCGGCCTAGTACTAACCATTGCATACATCAAAGATCCAAGTAGATTTGCATAAGGTATTTTTTTTCCATCTTTTCAGTTTCGGAAGGTGTAGTTGGACATTGGTCCCTAGAAAGTTTAAAATGGGCAGCAACAGGTAGATTAACACTTTTGCACTTATTTAACAAAACTTTCTTAAACAACCTAGTCAAATAAGAAGTTTGATACAATTTTAAAGTTCCTAAATTTCTATCTCGTATTATCTCAATTCCCAAGATCTTTTTGGCTTTCCCTAAATTTTTCATTTCAAATTCAGAATTTAAAATTGACTTCAAACTTTCAATTTCAGATTTATTTTTGCTAATTATTAACATATCATCAACATATAATAACAAGAATATTGAAGATGAATTTTCAGATTGCAAAAAATATAAACAAGTGTCATAACTACTTCTCCTAAATCCTAATTTTAGCATAAAACCATCAAATCTCTTATACCATTGCCTAGGAGCTTGTTTTAGACCATACAAAGATTTCTTTAACAAACAAACAAAATCAGATTGTTTTGCATCAACAAATCCTAAAGGTTGTTCCATATAAATTTCTTCTTCCAATTCTCCATTTAAAAAAGCTGTTTTCACATCAAGTTGTTCAATTTCTAAGTTAAAACAAGCTGCAAATGCTAACATAATTCTAATTGTTTTATACTTCACAACTGGAGCAAAAATCTCATTATAGTCAATTCCTTCCTTTTGGGAAAATCCCTTAGCTACTAATCTAGCTTTAAACAACTTTGGTTCACTAGATAAACTTCCATCTTTAATTCTATAAACCCATTTACACCCTATAACCTTCTGTTTTTTAGGTTTAGGCACTAATATCCAAGTTTGGTTTCTTTTAAGTGAATTCATCTTATCAAGCATAGCAAGTTTTCAATTTTCAGAATTCTCACAAGTAATTACAACATTGTAGGTTTCAGGTTCAAACACACAAGTATTGTCATCAACAGAAAATGCAAAATCAAGTAACTCAGCAAAGTTCACAGATCTAGAAGAAAGTCTCCTATTCCTAACACCCTTATTTAAGGCAACACTGTCCGAGGTAGAGGGTTGGGAAGTATCTAAATCAGATGGCTCCTGAATTTCTTCAGGTTCCATCTCTTGTGTATCAATTTCAATGTGCACAGAATCATTTTCAAGTGGTAATGGTTTCCTAGTAAGCTCCACCTCAATTGGAGGATCCCAATGCTCCACCTCAATTAATGTATCAGCAGAAATTAAGGGCAAACAAGGAAATTCAGATTCATTAAAGATCACATCTCTACTAACTATAATCTTAAAACCAGGTTCACTTGGATCCCATAATCTATAACCTTTTGTACCTTTTTGGTAACCGAGAAGAACACATTTAAAAGATCTAGGATCAAGTTTATCAGATTTATTGTGGACATAACTTGCACACCCAAATACCCTTAAATGGATCAGATTTTGGTCTCCATCGGACCAAACAAACTCCGGGCATTTGGTGTCTAAGGCAGTCGATGGGCTCCTATTTATTAGATAGGCAGCCGACTCAATGCCTCCCCCCAAAAGGGTTTTTCCAAACCAGAGGTAACAAGTAAACATCTCACTTTATCAAGTAAAGTTCTATTCATTCTTTCAGCTACCCCATTCTGCTGAGGTGTATAACGAACAGTTCTATGTCTAGTAATACCAAATTCAGAACATAAAGAATCAAAAGAAGCATTACAAAACTCCAAACCATTATCAGTTCTCAAATACTTAATTCTCTTATCAGTTTGGTTCTCTACTAGCACTTTCCACTCTTTAAACTTCAAAAAAGCTTCATCTTTAGAACGCAACAAAAACACCCAAACCTTTCTACTAAAATCATCAACAATTGACAAAAAATACCTAGCACCACCACCATGTGTTAAAACAGATTCAGGACCCCATACATCAGCATATAAATACTCAAGAATAGATTTTGAAATATGTAAACCTTTACCAAACTTTAATCTATGTTGCTTACCTAACACACAACCTTCACAAAAATCCAAATCATTTATAGCACTTTTCCCTAAAGCACCATCAGAATGTAATATTTTTAAACCTTTCATACTCATATGCCCTAGTCTTAAATGCCAAAGTTTTGAATTTTCAGAAACATTTGAAGTAACATTACAACTTTCAGAATTTTCAGAAAATGTTCCATTTAAAAAATAAAGTTTATTCCTTCTAGTTGCTGTTAAAACTGGTTTTTCAGAATTAAAAACAGTTAAGATCCCATTTTTTCCTTCAAAACTACACCCTGATTCTTCTAATACACCTAATGAAATTAAATTTCTTTTCAAATCAGGTATGTATCTTACATTTGTCAAGGTAATATCACTGTTTTCAATTAATTTCAGATTTATAGAGCCAGTTCCTTCAACAGACCATATATTGTGGTTTCCCATATACACAATTCCCTTTTTAGAATTATCTAAATTTTCAAACCAATTTTTGATAGGACACATATGAAATGTACACCCAGAATCTAACAGCCATTCACTACATAAAGAACTATCACTTACTGTTAAGGCCTCACTTAAGCAAGAAGACACATAGAGAACTTCACTAAAATCCTCTTCAGGTTTTACATTTGAAGTTGCAGCATTTAATTCAGCCTTTCTTTTCTCTTTAAGTTGCAACTTAACACAATCAGAAATTATATGACCCAAATCTTTACAATACCTACAATATACTTCTCCATTTTCATTCAAGTGCCAAGGTTGAACATCTTTTATGTTACTCAGCTTTTGAGGAATCCAATTCTGATTTCTATCATTTCTATTTCCAGAATTTGTATTTATTGAATTTGAATCAGATCTAGCATTGACATATAAAGCACTTGATACTTTTCTACTATTCTTAATCTCTAATTCTCTAGACTTAAGTCCAACCATAAAAGTTTCAAGTTTAGGCACAGTGTCCAAATACTGTAATGCATTTTTTACAACCAAGTATTCATCAGAAACAGAATTCAATAAAATCATAGCAAGACTCTCATCATCAAGATCATGATCTGAACCTTTTAAAGTTTGACTTAGTTTAAAGAAGTTGTCTAAGTTCTCATCTATGGATTTAGAAGGATCCATTTTAAAAGCAAATAAAACTCCTTTCACTTTAATCAGACTAGGAGCAGACTTTGAGGCATACAGAGAATGTAGTTTATTCCAAACATTAATTGGATTATCATCACAATCTAACTTCCTAAGCACAGAATCAGACAAATTAAGAATAATCAGATTATATGCTTGTTCTCTTATCTCTTCAGCCTTTGCCTTATATTCTGCAGGCCAATCATCTAAGGTTTCTCTAAGTGCATAATGTACTCTATTATGAGATAATAAAGCTTTCATACGCCTAGACCAACTATTAAAGTCTCCCTTCCCATCAAACATTGAGACTTCAACCCTAGTAGACATGATGTCTAGATGTTTCACAAAATTCAGATTGAATCAATTTCAAGTAATAGAGTTAAGAATCACTAAGATTCTATACTCAAGTTTCAATTCAATGTTCAAACACTAATGAACAACACAAAGTTTAGAATCAGCTTAGGGTTCAAGCACTTATGAACAGTAAGATCACAAAGCACATACACCTAAAATCAATCTATCACAGGAAGCAATCCCTTTAAACTGTGCAATCAAGTTAAAGCAGTAAAGTTCCAGCAGCAAATTCCCAACCCTAATGGCTACAAGCCACTAATAAACTGAAAATTTGCTGAAATGTAAACAGAAATATACCTATCCTAGCTCTCGCTAGGATGTTTGAGCAAGGTTAACTCCTTGCTTAGATCTTGACAATTTGAGCAAGGTTAACTCCTTGCTTAGATCTTGACAATTTGAGCAAGGTTAACTCCTTGCTTAGATCTTGACTTTTAAGGCCAGAAATCCGACTGCGTCCACCCTCACCGCACCACTATTGAGTTTAATTTCCGGACCCGACCCGACATCACATTACTGGTATAATATTGTCCGCTCTGGGCCGAAACCCTCACGGTTTTGTTTTCAGGGTTTTACCCCTAAAAGGCCTTATACCAAGTAATGTAATGTCCACTCATTTAAACCCAATAACTTTCCCATTTACAATCCATGTGGGACAATTTCCAATCTTTGTTCGCATACAACAATAAACATGTGAAGTTTGGACACAGAGTTGATGGTCGCCATCAAAAAAAATAATACCCAACATTAGATGATTGCCCAATATTGAAGGCAGCCCATAGAAAAATAATATCCACCATTAGATGTTCACCCATATGGGCAAATGTGTAAACTTTATTAGAAACCATGTTTTACAATGCCTTGGACAATTGAATTTACGAAAAAATGAGACTTCTGTTCTGCCACAAAGTTTCTCGAGATTAGAAGCAGAATTTTTCAAAAGACTGCAGGCGCCCTTATTCAGTTTTCCGTAGTATGATTGCTTCTCGTCGTCACTCGTTGACGCCATCAACTTGGGCGAACACAAGATTTTATTTTTTTTTGTTGGGTGATTAGTGTCCGTTGAAAACTAAACTAAACTTAACATACCCAATAAATCTCGTCCAGAGTTTAGGGAGCGTGAGATGTACGCAGTCATACCCTTACCTCCAAAGAGATAAGGAGATTTTTTCCTCATAGACAGCCAAGTCGTATATCAAGGCAGCCAAAAATAAATAAATTAATAAAATAAGTTATAAGAATAAAAATAAAAATAAAAGTACCAGCAGCCAATAAATAAATAGATAAATTTTGAATTTTGAATGGTGAACTAAAATTTAACTTGGGATTGTTGAAAATATGGGATTGGAAAAAAAAAGTGAACTTGAAATTTGTTTTTAGGGAGAGTGCTAGGATTTTTGGGTTTGTGCTCAAAAAACACCCCGGAAAAATAATTTTGTGACTAAAAAAAAATCTTATTTTGGGCTTAAGCAAAGGATTTGGAGGTGGGTGGACCCAGACAAATCCCGGGTCACAACGCAGGCCAGTCACCCCTGGGTCCTCCCAGGTTCAAAGTTAACCAGATCCAAGTATTGATCTTCATTTTTGAGAATGATGCGTTTAAAGCTTGCTACATGGAACAAAGAGGTTTTTGGTTCTGTTTTCTCTATGAAAACTGATCTTAAGTGATTAGGCTGAAAGTAGAACCCTCTTCAGCTCAGAGGCTTTACAGAGAAATGATGCCTAGAATCAGTTACAACAAGTTTTGAGAAACAAAGAAACTATGATGTGCCAGAAGTCTAGAGTGAAGTGGATCAAAGAAGGTGACAATAATACTAGTTATTTTCATGCCAAACCCAATAGTCATCATCGAATGAACATCATCAGGGGATTGATTATAAATGACAAATGGACTGAGGATGTTTAGGAAGTAAAACCTGGTATCACATCATATTATAAAGCCCTTTATGAGATTGAATCCTAGGAGAGGTCGTCCCTATTGCTACCTGGATCTAGAAATCTTTCTGAAGCTGATAATGAGATGTTGACAGCAAAGTTCTCTGAAGAAGAAATACAAGAAACAGTCTGGAGTTGCTCCATCCCCAAGGCTACGGGACCTGATGGTTTTAATTTCTTTTTCATCTGAAGGCACTGGAAAACACTGAAGGTCGAATTCATAACCTTCATCCAAGATTTTCACAAAATTGAAAGGTTAACCAAGGGGCTAACTTCAACGTTCATCACCTTAACTCCCAAGGTCACCAATCATGTTCAGGTTGAGCACTTCAGACCTATTTCACTTGTTTGCTGTGGGTATAAAGTGTTATCAAGGCTTCCTACCAATAGAATGAAAAATATTATAGATAAGTGATATTGAGTAACCAAACTGCTTTTATCCATGGAAGGAATATTCTAGATGATATCCTTATTGCTAATAAACTAATCCATTCGACTAAGAAGTCAAAGAAGAAGGGTTTATAACTGAAAGTGAATTTTTCAAAGGCATTTGATATGGTGGATTAGAATTTCTTAATAGAAATGATGAGAAAACGTGGTTTTTGCAATGTTTGGGTGAATTGAATCAGAGAGCACATCACAACTGCCCATGCCTCAGTACTTGTTAATGGGAGTTGTGCTAGAGAGTTCAAACTATACCGTGGACTCAGGCAAGGGGACCCTCTTTCCCTTTCCTTTTCCTAATTGTGGTTGAAGGCCTCAATCTACTTCTTAACAAAGCCATGGAGATAAGAAAGCTGACTGGGCTAAAGTATGTGTTTGCAATGAAAGGTATTATGAGAATCTTGAAACTAATCTGTGGACTTGCAATCAATTTTTCAAAGAGCAGAATTTTCGGTTTAAACTTAAGGCCAAACCAACTCGAAAAATTTGCTAGATCTCTGGATTGTAAGACAGTTGGGCTACCATTTACATATTTGGGTTTGCCCCTTGGAGCTAATCCGAAAAGAGCAAAGATGTGGAATGGAGTAATTGAAGTAATTAAGAGGGTGAACTCCTGGGGTAATAAATTCTTCACTATGGCTTGTAAAGTTACTCTGCTCGAGTCTGTTTTGTCTAGCCTCCCAGTGTACTTAATGTCGCTGTACAAAGTTCCAAAGCCTGTGGCGAAAAGTATGGAGAAAATCATGAACTTCTTATGGCATCAACAACAAAATCATTCTGGAAGAAGATCAATCCACTGGATCAGTTGGTTTAACTTGTGCAGAAACCAGGATGATGGCATATAGGTATCAAAGAGCTACAACTTATGAATACTGCTCTTCTAACTAAATGGTTATAGAGATTGAGGTCGGACCCAGATAATATAGTACAAGATAATCCGCTCAAAGTATTTCCACCAGGAAGATCACCTCAGCAGCTGGTCCTTGATAACCATGCCTGAAGACTTGTCCCCCTGCTGGCAAGCTATCTGAAAAAATTCAGCAAAATCTTGGTTCAATAGCCGAGTGAAATTATGTACCAAAGATGGAGAAAAAGCATTGTTTTGGAGATATGATTGGTTTGGGAGAGGTTGCTTTGCATTGAAATATCAGAAGCTATACAAGTTGAGTACACAGCAAAATAAAAATTTAAATGAAATAAGGTACTTGTTCCAAGGTATCCGGTGTTGGGGTCTGCTCTTTAGAAGAGCTCTACGAGGTAGAGAGCTATTTTAGTTGGAAGAATTGAAAATTGAAGCATTGGAGGCATATAAACATGTTCAAGGGCTAGACTCTTGGCATTGGACAAGGGATTCTACTGGGAAATACTCGGTCAAATCAGCCTACCAGATTTTGTACTTTGACAAGGTACCATACATTTAACAAGATAAGGAGTTAGCCAATATTTGGTGCAAAGTGGACACCAAAAAAATTCAGTTATTTGCATGGCGTCTACTGCATGACAGGGTCCAAACAATATCTAATCTACTGTTGCGTGGCAGCACTTTTGATCTGGTGGTGCAGACTTGTATTTGGTGTGGAGAATCAATAGAAACAACTGCTCATTTATTCCTTGTTTGTTATCGCGCTTGGGATCTTTGGGGGTTTGTCTACGATTGGTTTTAATTGTCATATACGGGCCACAACGACCTATAGAAACACTTCAACAACCATATGGGGCACATGAAAGGAAACCAAGGGTTGGAACTGTGGAAGGCAGTTTTGCTTGTTTGGTGTCTTTGGAAAGATAGGAACTCAATTTGTTGGGACTTGGAAACAGAGAACTTATCAGCCATAGAATAGATTAAGCTAAGCCTTTGGCAGTGCAGGCACACAACTCCATGCACAGTGGCCTTACAATTACATAATGGATGAGATACCCCCAGCTTTGTACTCCTCTTATTTTTGCAACGTAAATGTAAATTTTAGTTGTCCTAGTTAGTTCAAAAGGAGCAGGTTTCTGCTACTTATTCTTGAGGATGGACATTAGCGATGTCATGTGAAGGCCATTTGGCAATTTATTTTAAGTAAAACTTTACTTATCCAAAAAAAAATATTGATCTTAATTTTTTTTTTCAGAATTTCATCTTTTGTTCATTGCTCGTCTGTGAAGATTTTTCTTCTTTTAAATTTTGCTTCCATAACTCCCAATTTATCCTATCCACATGTTATGGGTCTGGATCAAACGAAATGATCTTTCGAGAAGAAGAGCAGATACATTTGATGCCACTCGAACTGGTGAAGTTCCGCATGTGGTCATAGCTCAAAAGCAAAGCAATGGGCACATTCAGCCGGGAATTAGTTTTCATGGTCCAAGGATCAGAAACTTGTATTTTATTTTGTGTTTTAAGGGCCTGCTGGATGAGG
>JAOWBN010215568.1:0-13591 GCA_028565015.1 Pinguicula moranensis
GAAGACTGCTTGCATCTCAATGTTCTAGCAAAACTTTCCAGTGTCGCAGGTGCCACATTCAAGCCATAAAGGTTGCTCTTGCTGTAGTTTATAGCCAACCCCGAGATCAACTCAAATATGGTGAGGATGCCTTTCATATTCTTGATGTTGCTCCTTGTCCCTGAAGTGAATAAAAGAGTGTCGTCTGCAAATTGCAGATGAGACAACTTTGTTCTTCCCACCTTGATTGCTGCCAGTTTATTCATCTCCAGCGCCCTGTTAATTAGAATGCCCAGGCCTTCAACCACCACCAGGAAAAGGAAGGGGGATAAGGGATCCCCCTGCCGCAGCCCCCTGTGCAATTTGAATTCTCCGGAGCTTGTGCCATTTATAAGGACCGCAAATGCGGTGTGGTGATACACTCTCGTATCCATTCAATCAATATATGACAGAACCCTAACTTAGCCATCATTTGTAGAAGAAAGTTTCGGTCAACGGTATCAAAAGCTCTTGCAAAATCGACTTTAAAGAGAGTAGCAGCGCATTTTGATCTCTTCAGGCTGTGAATGGCCTCATTAGCTACAAGGACCCCATCTAGAATCTGCCTCCCTTGGATAAAAGCAGTTTGGTTCTGAGAAATGATCTTGGGCATAACCTTTTTCATTCAGTTAGCCAATAATTTTGCCATTGTAGCCGCATCCTACTAGTGAGATTGGCCTGAAATACTTCAAGGTTGTAGGATTGTTTAGTTTAGGAATCAGTGTAATAAAGGCTGAGGAGATACCTTTGCATAGCCGCCCAGATTTGTAGAATTCGAGTAAGAAGCTGATAAAGTCTTCCTTTATAGTCAGCCAATGCCTTTGTATAAACTGGAAATTCATTCCATCTGGGCCGGGTGATTTCATTGCAGAATAGCTCCATACTGAAGCTTTGATTTCTTTCTCCGTCAATATAGATATTAGGGATTCATTGTCCGCTGATGACAGAGTTTTGGGGGCTGGCAGATCAAGAGAAGGCCAGTTCCAGATATCCGTGGAATATTGAGCGGAGAAATGATCTCTGATGCTGTTCTTGATGAGGTCAACATCTTCTAACCATTCCCCATTAATGTGGAGGCCACGGATGGAGTTCTTCCTTCTGTTATTGTTCAAACGTGCATGGAAATAACGGGTATTATTGTCCCCCTCCTTAATCCATTGAAGCCTGGATTTCTGCAGTAACAAAGATTCTTGGTTGTTTAAGGACATCTGCAATTTGGACCAAGTGTCCAGCCTCTGTTTCCTTTCTAAATCATCAGGATCCCTCAGCTCGGAGAGTGCATCTAAGTCGTGAAGTTTTGGCCTCAACTCCTCAGTTTTTCGGTCAATATTGCCAAATGTAGTATTTTTCCAACATGTTGCTTATTCCTACTACTAGAGATACAGTCAGTCACGGTAGGACGACGTCGTTTCTCAGCCGAGTTCATTTTTCCCATCATTTACCCCCACTAGACTCGGGCTGCGAGTATGACATCTCTAGAGAAAAGGTTCGTTTCTTCAGCAAGGAAAACATAATCGCCCGAAAAGTCGCAATCTCAAGACACTCTTTGAATTGTTGCTTCCATAAGGGGCAATATTACATTATCGGAGCATACTATCCGTGCGTTATGACTGGCGATAAATTTGGTTGTGGTGCTTCAGCAGCATATGGTCGGGGTTTGGCGGATTCTGGGTGGGGGAAGCCGGTTTGGGTTTGTATTACCAGGATACCGATTGTGAATTTGTTAGCCTTGATGGGGAGTCCTTGTGGGAAAGACATTGAATCTTGGAAGCGTCACAACTTTATTGAGTGGGAAAAAAAGAAAAACATAGAGTTGAATATTGAATACGATTAAATGCATCAGTTGATTGTGTTCGTTTTTTACTGAGATAGGGAATGGCATTTCGAGGTAATGATGAGTCCGATTTATCAAGCAACAAAGAAAACTATATTGAACTATCAATGGCTTGCTGGTTACAATGAAACCATTTACAATGTTTTATTCAAAATGCTCCTCATAAGTCACAATTGATTGCACTTAAAAAATTCCTAGAGAGTACAAAGCTTTTATTTGATGAAAAAAATATTAAAATGGCTCTCCGTACAACTCTCCTCCCCTATTCCTCTAATTGAACGGTAGTGTTGCCTCTTTTCCAGACTTGTTACTGGAGTGATTTTTTATATACCATGCGGGTGCGCTCAACGGTAAGGCTTGCTTCAGTGATTTAGATCTTGGTTGGAGGATTTGCATCTGTGATGGATCAGTCTTTGGTAGTTTTGGATGATGATATGCCGATTGTGGCCACTGAGTAGGAGCTGCAAGATAAATGGATTCCGGGTAAGACTTGCTCGAAAGGCATTAACTTGCCAGGAGACAACCCGCATAAGAGATCCCTACCGGATTTCATCAAACGGATTCGTACTAACTCTGTTTCCTTTAACTTTGCGAATTTCTCGCCATCTTGGCAGCGGGAGGAAATGTGGGATATTTTTTCTGGATATGGCCATGTTACAGACATCTACATTCCTAAGAAGGCGATGAATCCAGCCAGCGCGTTTGGTTTTGTTCGTTATGCGAAAAACTTGATTAGTGATACAACTCTCTCTCGACTAAATTGTATATGGATTGGCTCGTATCAACTTAAAGTTAGTGCAGCCCGTGACAATTATGAAACAACAGATCTGAAGAGAAAGCATGGTCCTATCGGTGTTGATTAGTCGGAAGCTGTAGACCTAAGATCCTCTTATTTTTTGTCCTGCTCCTGGGGCGATAGCAATGTTATCTAAGTGCCTGATTGGTGTCCCGGCTCCTCTTCTGGACCTGAAAAGTCTGGCTAGTATACTACATGAATCTAGTTATGCAAATAGCTCGGCGGCAAGATTGGAAGGAGGTGAGGTCCTACTTAAACTAGAAAACACAGCGGATACGACCCAGCTGCTTGCAGATTATCTAACAGTGGGAAAACTTTGCCTTCATTCTCTAAGACCGTGGAGACTAGTGAATGGTCGTCTAGCTCATCTAGCTTGGATAGAAATCAAAAGGACTCCTCTTTACTGCTGGTGCGAGTCCTTTTTCAAGGAAATGGCTGAGCGCCTTGGTTCCTTGCTACCTATAGATGAAAGAACTGTGACTCAGTCGGAGATGCAATTTACCAGACTGCAAATCTTGACAAGATCTATAACAACTTTAAATGAAACAATTGAGGTCATTGCGGGTGAGTCAAATTTTAGTATTCATGTTTTGGAGGAATTACAACACAGAAATTGGGCTACTAGCAAAATGATGACTAGAACGGATGACACCGGAAAATTGGTTGAGGAAGATGGCCCGTTGTTGGATAAGAAGCAAGGTGCGCATTTTGGGGGAAACCAAGTTCGAAAGGATGGAAACGTGGGGTTAAAGCCTGCAAAATTAGGCTCTCCATCGTCTCCGGCAAAGTTTAGGGAACCAGGCATCTCCGATGACTATGGGAAGGAGGTTCCAGCTATTTTTTACACATCCAATACTATCTGTAAGGGCTCAGATGTTGGGTTTACCCCGATTCAAAAACCTATCACTAATCTGGGTATGAGGTTGGTAATGGAGTTCGAGACAGACACAGTTTTACCGCAAATGGAGAAACAATCGGAGGACTCTATCTATGTCAAGGACAGTTCAGAGCAGCTCGTTGAAAGTCAACGGGCGGTTGATTTGAAACCTAATTCGAATGTTAACTCCACTAGACCGGCCTACAATAGTAATTACCCAGGGACATTTACAGCATTGTTAGCCCAACAGCAGGCCTGCGCGGATGCGCTTATACATCCTTACCCCGCTATTGGGCCTCCACTTGACGAGCCTAGTTTTATAACCCCGCCCCCTTTGGTACAAAAAATAGTTAATTCCGTTGTGCCATTTCACTCTGAGCCTTCTTCACAATCGTCATATACATTTGGGATCATTCCGTTGTTGGCTCTATCACCTAGATCATTTGCCAAAAAAACTGGTGAGAATTATGTCCGTGAAGATCTGGAGCTGGAGTTAGTGAACAAACTGCAAGAGCATACTTGCCGAATTCAGAATTCTCCTGTTAGGGATTCGGGTAATATGCTGAGAGCTCTCTCACGTGAAGACAATTAATCTGGCAATTTAGCTCGGCATTTCTCCTAACACCCCTAGATCCGAGTTGGTCCAGCGTCTAGAGCGTCTGAATGATCGAGATACTATGGAGTTTAATTGGATGAAAAAGTTAGCTTTGAGCAAAAATCTTTCGAGGGACTAAATGCATTTGCTATATTACAACATAATAGGTCTCGGGACACCTCATAAGCAAAGTGAAGTGCGTAGGCTAGTGGTGAGAATCAGATTGATTTAATCATTATTTAGGAAACAAAGTTAGAAGGAATAAATAGGCAAATGTGCATATCTATGTGGCCTAATGCAGAGTTTGATTGGTGTGACAGTGATTCAGCTGGTAGTGCGGGAGGTATACTGTGTATATGGCAGAAAAAATCGTTGCAATTATTGAACTCATGGGAAGCACCAGGCTTGTTTGGCTTGGAAGGGAATTGGGGTGATGATGGAATTTTTGTCAAGATAATTAATGTGTACTCTCACAGTCATTACAGGGCTAAAAGGGACCTATGGTTAAGCATTGAAACCATGATTCAAAATGATGCCGCGGCCAATTGGTGTGTTATGGAAGATTTCAACTCCATTAGAAGTCCAGAGGAGAGAAGGAGTAGTGCACAGTTGCCTTGGTCTGACATAGAGGACTTTAATGATTTTATGGCAACCTTTGGTTTAGTGGATCTACCTCTACAAAAACACAGGTTCACCTGCATTTCGAGAGGAGGGGTTTGTGTTAGCAGGCTGGATCGTTTTCTCTTATCAACTAATTGGATGCAGACCTGGCCTGATTTGGTGCAGTCGGGATTGGATAGAGGCACATCAGATCATAGGCCAATCTTATTAAAGACTTAAGACTTGAATTGGGGGCCAAAGATCAGCCGTACTTTAAACTGCTGGAGTCAGGTGGCAAGCTTTGATGAATTTGTTAAGCAGGAATGGTAAGCTCTGTCAGTTTTTGGATACAGTAGCTTCATCCTGCAAGAGAAATTACGGCTCATGAGAGCTAAGCTGAAATTCTGGAATACAAACACTTTTGGTTCTGTAGATAGGAGGATTGATAACTTGAAAGTCAAAATAAGTGACCTTGATGCAGTTGCTGAGATGAGATCTTTATCAGAGGATGAAACCAGACAATGTATGATATTTTTTTTTTGAAAGGCTAATGTTTATATTTATATTATAAAGTATTACATGTACCAGGTACAATTACAAGCCAAAAAACAATGTATGATATTTGGTTGAGTCTTCAGCATGCCTTGAAGAGTAAAGAGACTATTTTGATGCAAAAATCAAGAGCAATCTGGATCAAAGAAGGAGATGGAAATAACAGATTTTTTCATGCGAAGTTGATTAGTAACCGAAGAAGGAATCATATTGGTGGATTGTATCTAAATGGTACCTCGGTTGAGGGTGTAAATAAGGTGAAACAAGGCATCACCGCGCACTTTGCTGCGCACTATGATTCTGAAAATTGTGCAAGGCCAACTCTGGATATTCCAGTTTAGTGTTCTGTTTCTGCAAGTGACATTGCTCTTCTAACGGCTGAGTTTTCTGCTGCTGAAATTCATTAAACAGTGCGGAGCTCTGCTGCGAATAAATGTGCTGGATCTGATGGCTACAATTTTTTCTTTATACAAAAAACAATGGGAAACAATGAAGCAAGATTTTATAGCCTTCACCTAGGAGTTTCACAGGACCAGTAAACTTACTAAGGGTCTAACCTCAACACTGATCACGCTTGCTCCGAAGATAGCTAGCCCCACAAATCTTGATCATTACAGGTCGATCTCCTTAGTTGGATGTGGTTATATAATTCTGTCAATACTATTGGCAAACCGGTTAAAAAAGGTACTGCCAAAGCTTATTTCAGAAACACAATCTGCTTTTTTTGAAGAACAGACAGATACTCGATGGAGTATTAGTGGCTAATGAGATTATTCATGATGTTAAAAGGTCTAAGAGGAGTGCTATGCTGTTAAAGGTTGATTTTGCCAAAGCATTTGACTAGGTGGATTGGCAATACCTACTACATATGCTAAGGAAGATGGGATTCTGCCCAAAATGGATAAGTTGGATGGCAGCCGGCATTACTACTCCTTATGCGGCTATTGTGATCAATGGCAGTTGTGGTGGTGAATTTAAGATGAAAAGGGGTCTTAGACGGGGAGATCCACTCCCGCCTTTCTTTTTCTTGGTTGCTGTGGAGGGTCTACACTTGCTCATTAACAAGGCTGAAAGGCTGGGACAGTGGACTAGAGTGCAGATTGGAAGGTTGATGGTATTTCATCTGCAGTATGCAGATGATACTTTGCTGTTTGGTGAAATCACAGAGAATAACCTCCAAACAATGAAAGGGATACTGCATATCTTTGAGCTAATGTCGGGTCTCTTAATTAATTTTGCAAAGAGTAGCCTATATGGAATAAATTCAAGCTCAGAGACTATGGTACAGTTTGCTCAGGGGTTTCATTGCAAGACTGCAGAGCTGCCGTTCATTTACCTGGGGCTGCCGATTGGAGATAATCCTAGACGTATTAAAATGTGGGACAGAATGTTAACAGTGATCAAAGACATGATTCAACAATGGAGTAACAAGTTCTTAAACTTTGCTGGAAAAGTTACTCTGGTGAAATCAGTGTTATCTAGCATACCGATTTTACTACCTTTCGTTATTTAAGGCCCCTGAGCAAGTATGTAAGAGGATTTGAAGCATGTTTAGTAAATTTCTTTGGCAGCAATCCAAGACATGCCAGCGCCCTATACACTGGGTATCCTGGTAAGATTCATGCGCTAAGGTAGAGGAAGGTGGCCTTGGTCTCAAAATTGTGGGATTGATGAATAAGGCACTACTTCTAAAGTAGCTCTGGCGATTGAGAAAGACTCTAGACACTCTATGGAGTGCACTAATCAGAACAGAAGTATCTCAGAGAGCGAGATCATCTATGCCACTAGAAGTTGGTTACCTTACCAGATGCAGTTTCTGTGCTGTGGTCAGATATATGAAATTTGGCATCATATGAGTTTGTGACGAGCAGATTGCAGCTATCCCTGTCCAAAGGGGATAAAGCATTGTTCTAGGGTTATGATTGGTCAGGTGAAGGTATCTTTGCCTTATGGTTTGTAGGTCTTTATAAGTTGAGTACTCAGAAATATTTCACAGTTGCAGATATTTGTAATTGAGCGAATGAAATCTCAACATGGTGCTTAACCTTTAGGCGTCTTCTTAGACTTCATGGGGAGGCCTCCCTAGCTGATCTGATCTCCATTATGCCGCATAGAAACTTTGATGAAAATAATGAGGATAAGTGACACTTGACAACAGAGACTTCAGGGGAATACTCTGTTTCCTCTGCTTATGCGGTCTTGAGGGAGAGACACTGGCAGTTACATTCCAACAGGAGATATTTGTCCATGGTCTGGGGGAAAATACCTCCGAGTAAAGTTCAGATGTTCTCATGGAGGCTATTGAATAATAGGGTTCAAAGTTCAAACCATGGATAATTTAGTGAGAAGAGGAGTGCATTTCTCTGCAGAAAATGATATGTTGTGTCTTCTGTGGCTGGAATATGGAATCTGATCCTCATCTCTTCATCCAATGCCCCAATACAAGATCCTTATGGAATGAAACATATAGCTGGTTTTGGATTGCATATGCAGAAGTTGATGATTTACAGATACACTTCAATGCCCACATGAGCAAAATGAGAAGTGCCACTGGATTAGATATTTGGAAGGCCATATGGGAAGCGGTGGTATGGGCTGTGTGGTTGGAAAGAAATGCGATTAGATTTGATAGTATGACAGCCCCTACTCAAGCTCTGGAATGGATAAAACTTGCTACATGGTATTGGGTCTCGGCATCTAAACTCAATCATAAAGGAACAACATTGGGCGATTGGTTTCGAGTTCCGGCTTCTTGCTACTCTTTATCAATATGTGATTAGTTGAGGTTGTATAGTCTACTCATTAGATCAGGGTGAAGTGCTGTAACTCCTGTTCGACTGTAGCAGATGTTCTGCTATACTTCCTGTGTTCTTTTTACACTATAATGAAAGTTTAATTACCAAGAAAAAACTATTGATTGCACCTAATACTCAGAATGATATCTCTATTGCTACTTCTGCTAAAATTACTTGTGCAATAGTGAAAGATATCGGTGATGCATATTTCGCGCTTTTAGTTGACAAGTCTCGTGATACTTCGGTAAAAGAGAAAATGTTAATTGTGTTAAGATGTCTGAACAAAGAAGGAAAGATGACCGTTTTATTGGTATTGAGCATGTTCATTGTACGACTGTAGTCAATGGCGGACGTCAGAAATAAATTTGAGGGGGGCCAAAAAATTTTTTTAAGAGGGACATATAAAAAAAATTTAGAGGGAAAAATAATTTTTTTTAAGGGAGCGATATACATTTTTTAGGGGGCTATGGAAATAATTTACCTGCTTAACATTTATAAAAAATAATAATTTTATAAACTCAAACAATGAAAAAATAAAAGCTACCTAATTTGCTTATATATATATATATATATTTCAGAATAGATTTATACGAGTAGAGCGTATTTATTAAACAAATATGAAACAATTCCTATAAACAAATCTATAAAACAGAATCGAGACAATAATAGCTAAATAGAAAGCCAATTCAAAAGAAACTCTAAATTAAATTTACCGACGTTATCGCGAAAAAATACCAGAAAAAAAGATTAAAATAAAAATACTCAATTAAAAAAAACTAAATTAAAATAACTAAAACAAATTTGAAGTAAAATAAAATAAAAATAAAAATTGGGGTCTGCAGTTTCATTGAAGAGTCTATTTAGAGATTATTTTCTCGATATGGATTAAGCATATCAAGATTGCGAGGACAAGGAAATGACAGAGCAAGTAATATGTAAGGTGAGCCTTATTGGAAAATACATAATATTGTTGGAAAAATACACTTTTTTTATAATAGAAGTATCCGGAAGGCATCCCGAAACCCGACTAATTCTCAGGGTCCATGTACCGCGACCTCAACACATGGGCCAGTTAAGTCGCGAGTCGATACCCGGGACCTAACCCGAAATATCCACCACTAGAGGGAATCGAACAATGAACCTCTGGGCAAACCCTGGGGCAAGACACTTCACCGTTAGGACAACACGTCAGGATGTTGGAAAAATACATATTAAGTATTAATATGTTATGAATGAGAAAACTAATAAAGGATATGAAGGGGAAAAGTTTTTCTCTTTCAAACCCATGATCCCACTACGTTAGTGGAAAAAATGGAGAGTTGAGCCATTAGCCCACTAAGTTAGTGGAGATAATGGAGAAGTTGTGAAAAATCTCTAACACTCATTAACAAACTCTATAAAATAGTGGATCCCCTCTTAAGTGAAACACACACATGGAATTGAGTCTAGAATTTTATTCTCTCTCCTTAGAGTATTTTTTGAGTCCTTCTTTTGGTAATTGAAGAAAGATACTGTTAAATTTCGTCGGAGTTGTACTGCAAGTGCTGTGCATATCAACTCGTATCCGTTGTATCCTGGGAGACAGACGCTCGGGAATCTCAAAGCACTCAAGAGAGGGAGAATCTGTTTTAAGGTAATTGTGAGTTTCACAGGCCTCGGAGTTCTTCAAACTCTCGTGTTTCGTTCAACGGTGAAAGGTTGAAGTTTATATAATTCTTATAGAATTTGTATTTCTATATTTTTTTTTATTTCCTTCACTACAATAAACTGCTAGTTCTTTTGATTATGTATAACAATCTTAAAAACGATTTTTAGTTTATTTGGAACTAACAGTTTGATTTGCATAAAATAGAGGCAATATATCACAGATAATTCAGATATGATAAGTTGATCATATTTGTTTTTATATTATCCATTGATCATGATGCACATATAGTTGAATATGTGTTATTAAGAATATTCTGTTTGATATTTGAAATATTTATTCAGAATATTGTGTTTATTATTCAGATTATTTATTCAGAATATTGTGATATTTCATATCAATATTTTGTGATTTTATTCAAGATTACTAACTTTTGAGTTTCTTGAATAACAGAAAATTGCAGAAAACAAAAATGGTGTACCCATAATTCCGGAAGGCTCCTCCTCGCTGCCACCTATGCTAGTTGAAACCCAAAATATTTTTCCTACTCTTGGGGATCGCAGGGAAAGAATGGTCCTGTGGTAACACCGGTTTCGAGGGTTCCTCAAGTGACGCCTATCCCGATAAGCCACAATGAGAAACAGGAAAAATTTATGGGGTCAAACTTCAAAACGTGGCAACATAAAATGTTGTTCTACCTTACTATGTTGAATCTTGTTAAATTCTTGAAAGAGGATCCTCCTACTATCAGAGAGGATGAGTTGTATGTGTAGACTTTGACTGCAATAGATGGTTGGAAGCATTACGAATTCCTTTGTCGGAATTACATCCAGAATGGTTTGTACGTTGTATATAGCGTAAAGAAGACAACAATAGAATTGTGGGACGCTTTAGACCACAAGTATAAAACTGAAGATGTTGGTGCTAAGAAATTTTTGGCTGCACAGTTCTTGAATTTCAAGATGTTGGACACAAAGACTATTATGAGTCAACCACTTCAATTGATCATTCATGGAATACTGGCAGAAGAAATGATACTTAGTTAATCTTTCCAAGTAGCGGCAATAATTGAGAGGACCCCCTACGTGGATGAACTTGAAAAATTATTTTAAGCTCAAAAGGAAGGAAATGGCATTGGAAGATCAGATCCTTAGACTTCACATTGAAGAAGATAACAAAGGATTCAACAAAAAGACATCTGATACTGTCAACATGAATGCTGCTAGAGAAAATGTGGTAGAATATGGAAAAGGCACGAACAAAAAGCATGTGCATGGGTCAAAGATGGAACCTAAAGGAGGAGTTACAAATAAACAAAAGTTTCTTAGAAAATATTACAACTGTAACAAGACGGGGAACAAGTCATCTGATTGTAGGTTGCCTAAACAGAAATGTAAAGAAAAGAATGAGGCCAACGTTGTGGATACCATCACAAGATATGTATCTGATATAGACCTCTGTGTTGTGGTCTCTGAAGTCAACATGCTGGATATCAATTCCATAGCATGGTATATAGACACTGGAGCCACCAAACATATATGTGCAAACGTATCTGCTTTCTCTGAGTTGACTATTAAAGTTGGAGGAAAAGTTTATATCGGGAACCGTTCTACCTCTGAGATCGAAGGGCATGGAACCATGCATCTGAAGATGACTTCAGGAAAAGAGGTTAAATTGCAAAACGTGTTGTATGTGCTTGAGATGAGAAGGAATCTAATTTATGGAATACTGTTGAGAGGACATGGATTCAAGATGGTGTTTGAATCCCACATGGTTATTTTGTCCAAAAAACGTGTATTTGTTGGAAAAGGCTATGTGTACTGATAACATGTGGAAGATGAATGTAATGGTTGTATAAAGTCCTCCGATAATGCTTATAAAGCTAGCACTTCTTCTGTTTACATGCTTGAGTCTTCTAATATTGGCACGGTAGATTAAGACATGTTAATTATGATACATTACATAGATTACTTAACTCAAACCACATACCCAAGTTTCATATTGATTCCAACCACAAGTGTGAAACTTGTGTTGAGGCAAAGTTGACAAGGTCATCGTTCCAATCAGTTGAAGGAAAATTGAATCCCTTGAATTAATTTCACACTTATGTATGTGATTTAAAGTTTATTCAAACAAGAGGTTGGAATAAATATTTTATTACTTTCATCGATGACAGTATAAATTACTGTTATGTATATTGGATGAAAAGTAAAGATGAAACTATAGAGAAATTTATTCTCTATAAGCAAGAGGTAGAAAACCAGCTTAGTAAGAAAATTAAGATGCTTAGAAGTGATCTTGGTGGTGAATATGTAGAACCATTTGGTACGTTTTTTGCTCAACATGGTATTATTCATGAGGTCACTGCCCCTTATTCTCCACAACCCAATGGAATGACAGAACAGAAAAATAGAACTTTAAAAGAAATGACAAACGCAATGTTAATCAGTTTTGGGTTGCCACAAAACATGTGGGGCGAAACCATATTATCGGCTAATTACCTGTTAAATAAGGTACCCCGAAAGAAGGTTGAAAAAACGCCATATGAATTGTGGAAACGTAAGATACTTTCCTACAAATACTTAAAAGTGTGGGGATGTCTCGCTAAGGTGACTGCACCTTTACCCAAGAAAATGAAAATAGGTCGAAAAAGTGTGGGGGTGTCTCGCTAAGGTGGTTGCACCTTTACCCGAGAAAATAAAAATAGGTTGAAAAACGGTTTATTGTATTTTATTTGGGTATGCACATCACAACAGTGCATATCAATTTCTTGGGTATGAATCTAAAAAACCTGATATTCACAAGAATAAGATAATGGACTCAAGGAATGCTTCATTCTTTGAACATGTATTTTCATGTAAATCCAAGGAATCTGAACCAAGTTCTACAAAATGAGGGTTGAATGAAATCAGTCAAAATCAAAAAGAATTTGAAGAAGTTCAGGAAGAGCCCATACGTAGTAAAAGGGTAAGGACAAAAACATCTTTTGGACCAGATTTTGTTACCTACATGATTGAGGGTGAACCCCAAACTTACAAAGAAGCTGTAAGTTCTACGGAGGGTCATTTATGGAAAGAAGCCATAAAGAGTGAAATTGATTTCATCCTATATAATCATACTTGGGAGCTGGTGGATCTTCTTCCGAGATGTAAACCTTCAGGCTCCGAGTAGGTTTTCAAACGAAAAATGAAACCAGATGGAACAACTGATAAGTTAAGGCTAAACTTGTAATCAAATTATACAAGCAACGAGAAAGCTATGTTTACTTTGATACTTATCCTCTTATATCGATAATAAATTCTATAAGATTGATTTTGGCAATCGCCGCATTGTACAATCTTGAAATCCACCAAATGGACGTAAAAATTATTTTTTTTAATGGAGATCTTGACGAAGACATCTAGATGGACCTGAGGGTTGTGTTGCTCCTGGACAAGGAAAGAAAGTGTGTAAATTGGAAAAGTCTCTGTACGGACTTAAAAAAGTACCCAAACAGTGGCATGAGAAATTTGACCATGTCATGATGACCAATGGGTACAAAATCAATGAGTGTGATAAGTGTATCTACGTGAAAATTACAGAACAAGGATATATAATTTTATGTTTGTATGTAGATGACATACTAATTGTCGGTAGCGATGATCGAATGGGAAAATCTACCAAAGGCATGCTGAACTCAAGATTTGATATGAAAGATATTGGTGCGGCATATGTAATTTTAGAGATTAAAATTATACGATCGTCAAATGGTATCACATTGAGCCAATCGCACTATGTGGACAAGATTCTTGACAAAAAGATAATTCTAGTTCTTCTAGAACTCCAATTGATATAAGTCAACATTTGTCAAAGAATAAAGGAGAGAGTATTGCTCAAATA
>JAOWBN010215579.1:0-13591 GCA_028565015.1 Pinguicula moranensis
TCGACACCCACTGTAGCCGCAGTCGCCTCAGGTGCATCCACGCAAATGGGGTCGGCCTTATCGTCTCCCTGGCGCTGTTCGGTCTTCATGGGTGGCAACAAGTCGTCGATGGTCTTAAGCCGAAGGTGATTCCGGCGGAGAGGGTAGCGGCGGCTGGATTGGTACATCTTCTCGTACACGCACAGCGAGAATTACGAAGGCCACTGGACGATAACCGGGAATGGGTGGAAGGGAGGGAAAGCTCCAATGCTGCGTCATGGACGAGCACGGGACGTGGATGCGTTGAAGGTTTCTGGGCCTGGTTGCGCCAGGCGACGGAACGACACGGGGACTTCGAAGCGTCGTGGTGGCGCCATCTAGGGAATTCGAGAGAAGTTGAGGGGTTGTAGAAGCCAAAAAGACGATTACGAAGAAAATCGCGTTTTATATTAGTCTAGAGGGGTAGTTGGGTAATTTAACCCTATTTAACCCCTAAAACTAGAAAAACCGGATTTGTAAACCCCGGCACCGAACAAGGCTAGTGTCGCTTAGCGAAACCAGGGTGACCATACCAAACAAGGTTAAAAAAAATTGAACTGACCTTAACCATATTTAAACCCCGTAGCCGGTTTAAAATAAATCGGCTACCAAACGCTACCTACGTGATTAACTTCCTGATTGCTTCTCTTTTTACTCTGTGCCCTGGTCCTTTTATGTTATAGGATAAAATCTTCATTGGATCAACTACATTGTCCTCAAGTTGTTCTAGCGGCAATTTTGGTTACTCAATTTGTTTGTCTCGTTGTTCTTCATGTAATGTGTGTTGTTCATACAATGTTTAATATCTTGTGTCCATTCCCATTGAGCTGGTGCTAAAGGTCTAGTTCTTATTCTATTACAATTAGTCCCAGGTCCTTCCCGAACGAACAATCTTCTTGAGCTTAGGGACTGATGTTATAATTTTCTCCCAGAAGGTTAGGATTAATTGTAACCTGTTGGGTGTCCCATCAACTGATAGGCTCTTGCTCTGAGAAGACGATTATCTTTCTTTCCCACTAAATGGTGACAAGTTATCGAAATCTTATTTTTTTTTTTAAATAAATAAAATTTTATTATGAATTATCCTTTGGGTGAATGTCAAAACCACATACAAAACTTTTTCATGCCCGTAGACCAATCTATCATCTACAAAAGGATCCCAAGGCGCAAATTAACATAAACTTCATATTTAAATTGTCTATCCAAAAGCATAGTGTGAACCGATTTTTTAACGTGACACCTCACAATGGAGATTGGGTAGTGGGATTTGTGATATGAAATACCATATGTTCTCATCACCTGCTGAAACTCTCATGTTCGGCTATGTATCTGATGTCTAGCAGGTTCCATTCCTCCATCCTCAATTTTCCTCTATTCTCCCTGGATAGCTAGGATTAATTTATGAAGAGTTGATTTATCCCTGCCGATCCTTGTTTTGCAATAGAATCTGCTATGCTATTTGCTTCTCTAAACTGGTGCATCACTCTGAAATGAAGGTCGGCTAGCATTAGGCCTAGTTATTTCCAAAAATCCCTTGATTTCAGATATTGCACTCATTCTGACTCAACCATTTTACCACTAGCATAGAATTCGTCTCAATAACGATGTGGTTCCATCTTTGCTCTTCACATATATTGAGACCTTCTAGTATCACTCGTAGCTCCGTACTATAGTTGGTCCCCATCCTAAAATGTGTCATGAAGGTTGTCCAGAAGTTACCATTTTCATCATGAACAATCTTTTTGCCTCCTGATTGGCCTGGATTCCCGATATAGCTTCCGTCATAGTTGAGCTTCTTCCATCCTTACAAGGGCGGAGACCATCTGAAAATCTGGATCCTATCATCGGTTGTACCTCTACTATGGATACCCAGTTGATCTAATATGCTCATGTCAAGAGACTGCATTTGGGACAAAAGTTAGCACAATTAAAAATTTAAACAGTGGAGTAACGTTCCTGCCTCAGTGTTTGCTCTACCGAAAGCTTTTGGCTTTGCATCTTCGCAGCCATAAGTACCATGTAATGATTGCCGGAGTAAGACCCACCCAATTTCCAGTCACAATCACCTTTTCATGTACAAGAACCATAGGGAAATCCTACCTTTCCAAGTCTGTAGGTTATGACACGAGATCCCGAGTAGAAGACTAGCTTTATCCCAAAGTTATTTTGTTAGGGTACATTTTGCAAAGATGTGATTGCCCGATTATTGCTCCCTCAAAATACAACAATCAAAAGTCGAGGCCAATTGGATGCCTATTCTTTGGATGTTTTCTTCCAGGGGAAGGCAATTTTGTCATGCTCACCAAACATATAGAGAAATTCTTGGTGGCAGAGCTCGGTTCCAAATCTTCTATAAGCCCAGCTGAGTGGGTTCTCTTTCTCGGATAAGCTCCCATGCGGGTCTCATACTGAACTTTCTTTTAATGTTTGGGGTCCAGACCGCCACGTCTTATCTTCTTTCAGCATGGTTGGTTAGAAGTTTTTGCACCTGAATGTCATCATAGATATCTTGTCCCACCAATGCTCGGATCTGGTCCGTCTTCTAGTTTTCTTCTTGTCAGAACTCTTGCACCTTTGCCTCGCTAGTTATCACTAAAGGGCATTGCGATGCTAGTGGGCCAGAGCTTAGCCATTTGTCGAACCAAAAAGATGAATTTCTTTTCCTCAAGATTATCTTCATGTCGTTAAGCACCTCGGTTTGCATGCTCCTAGCATGCTTCCACAATTGAGAGTCCTCTCCTCTAAGGTCTATCGTGAGAATGTTCTTTCTCCTGTTATACTTTGCTATGAAGAAATATCCCCATAGGCTTTGTTCCGTGAGCATCTTGAAACAAATTTTCATTGACATTGCTTTTTGTACCTCCCTCAGATCCCTAATACCCAGGCCCCTTCTGCGAATGGTTTACGAATTCTCTTCCATGCCCTCCAGTGCATTTTTTGCTTCCCTTCTGAATCTCCCCATAAAAAATTAGCTAACCGCTTGCAAATCTCTTCCAGAGTGTACTGAGGCAGTCTCATAACAACTAGGTTATGCATGGGAATGCTAGATAAGACGTGTTTGAACAGTACAATCCTCCCCGCTTGTGAAAGAAACTTGCCCTTCCAGCCTGCAATTTTGTTTGAGATTTTCGTAATTAGGGTCTCCACGGGCTCCCGTTTGAGCCTTCCTGTGAACAGGACCATTTGTGTCTATCGAAGTCTAGTTGAATGACCCATCTTATTTCTTCTTGCAAATATTTCTTAGCTTTCTCTACTTTTTTAGCTATGAGTGGGCCTAACCCATTTGTGAACATTAATCTTTATAATATTGAGGTTTGGTTTGAACAATCCATGGGGGTTGAATGAGGGAGAAGGAGAATGCTTTCAACATCATTGACTGTAAAACTACAATGTCAATGGTTACAAATACAAAGGAATCTAAGCTAAAAGTCGTAAAAGAAAACGTGAGCTACATGAAGGCTATACTATTTTGATTTAAGGTCTTTGTTTGAGATTCTTGAGTCATGTGATCATGTTCTTAAGTAAATGATCCAACACCATCAATAGCCAAAGTGGATCCTGCTCCAGGCGAACCATATGTACTTGCATGAGTTTGAGCCACATGGTTTCTAGTTGTGGTCTATTTAGAGCAACCCACTCCATCATCATTGTTGCAAAATAGGTTAGAAGATAAGAGAATGGAATAGTTTTGGTTAGTAGGTACCTTGTCACGACTCACGAGCCATGTGCTTACAAGCCACATGTTCATCGGTGAATGGTCTTTCTGTTGCAGACTTTTTGATTGACTAAACAGCACATCTCGTTGAAATCTCCGTGAAGTTTTGTCCAATTTGGCTTGGTCAACTCGAGTGATCGAACTGCCCTTGGAAGGGTTTCCAATCTGTCAAAACCTGCTCCAATGTTCGTCGGAGTTGAACTCGCGGGGAATGTTAAACCAAAGCCTCTTATATATGTATTCAGTAGGTTTTGTTCATGACATTCACATCTATTGCAACATGGATTCGGCTAAGCTGAGTGGTTCTTATAAAAACTTTTCCATTTGCCATGTCTGCCATTGTCGAAGCTACAATCTTCTCAATCACCTCTATTTTCTTGTACCTACTTGAAGAACTTATCACTTCATCGTAATAGTGGAACTCTTTCCATATTCAACGAACATCTTGTGTTCTTCTGTCTCTAATATGTAAAGTTCCAAGAGCATAGCATTTAATGCGTTTGATAAATCTATTGTCTCATTGTTCATGAACCGTTGCTTTACCTCTGTAAATCAATAACTAGAATGTATCCAATATTGAATTTAATTAGATCAAATTGAAATACAATAAGGTTACCTTTTTGCGAAAGTGTAATCGGGTCGAATTTTTTGATAATAAGTCTACCAGAGTCTCGCTAGAAATTCACGAATCAAATCTAAGCCTCATAGATGGTTAGGCAGTTAGAGAATTCATAGGAGTGTTTCATATATTTCATGTGTCGTATGAATAAGCATGTAGCCTATTTATAGGAGTTGAAAGCATTTGTTTATTCAGTATATAAACATTCGAAAAACATTTACAGCTATTAAACGTTTGAAAAACGAATTTCAAATAGTTGATCACTATTTGAACACTTTTGAAACATTTCAATACATTTTTCTTACAATTCTCACTCGGCTACATAAGCCGTAGAACGAAATACCTTTTTTCGATATATTACACTTATACAGATTTCTCATACTTCATACAAGAAATGATTCGTGCGACCAAGAAGTAACTCATAGTGTCATATTAAGTTACCATCTGACTAATATAACACTTAATGATGATACACCAAATCTTCTTTGTATCATCGATAACTACGTATTCTTTTAAGCTATACAATATTTGATTACATACATAATATAATCGCCATGACAAATATGGCTAAACTAGACAGATTGTTCCTTAGACACAAATGACCATCCATATTAACTTGATTGTTTTTCTAGCATGGTCCGCTGGACTGTATAGATCATAGCCTTTGGATGTCATATTAAAGTAGCATTATCAAGCCTCAACTTCAAGTCATAACTTTAAGTCAAAGAGTAATATTTAAGTGGACAAATGTATGTCCGTGTGATCACACAATGGCAATCAGAGGATTCTTTTGTCATCAATAGTCGTTCTCTAGCACACAGTATGATATGTGTGTCATGACATGACTCCCACTTAGGTGGGCATGTCACTTGTTTATGCCATGCATATCGTAGTCTTTGATAAATACATTTAGTCTTAATCCTCTACATTCGACTTTAAAGCTTTAATGTGAAAACCTAGACATTTCATATTTGATCCACTTAGAATCTCATTTCAGACTTACTGAAGAAACTGTACAGAATATTTAGAAGGGCCATTACCTGTGTGATAAGGCCAATCATAAAGCTTTGTGACATTTATTATGCCTTATTGATTGATTGCACACACAGAAGTATTGCTCATATGAAAAGAAAATGTCAATTTTATTTCATAATCAATTATTACAAAAACATGTCCTTATTATTTACAAGACGTGATCAAACCCTACGTAGTCCTAAATGACATGAGCTCTAAACACATCTCTAGGTATGAGTTTGGTCATCAGATCAACAATCGTCTTGTTAGTAGAAATATACTTGATACTGATATCCGCTTTGTTGATAGGGTCTCGAACAAAATGATATCTTCTTTGGATGTGTTTCGTCTTTCTATAGAACTTTGGGTCCTTAGTAAACTGAATTGCTGCAATATTGTCGCAGTTGAGCTCTACAGGTAGGCTTGGGCATTCGGAATTCAGAAATGACCATTTTTGATCCGATCCAAATTTTATTCAGAAGTGAAGTTTGATTTCCGTTCCATTCCGTATTAGAATTCGAAATTCAAAATTAGAAACGATGTTCGAAAATTTGGAATTTTCGAACAGTAATAAAAAAATTCAAAAGTAGCATTACGAAAAAAGAAAAAAAAAACTGAATCAGAAATTTAATTATAAAAAAATTGAATTATCTTATTTCAACCTTTCAGGGTATATTGTACATTAACAACTTAAATAACACAAAATTAGACTTAAGTACTTTCAGTTATTGACCTTGACTCCCTTGATCAAAACATAGAAGCCAATAGACCTCTACAAATTAATCTCAAGAATTGGATCAATTAAAAAAATGTTGAGCAACCAATTTTAAGTGAAAGGCTCTATAGTATACCCAAAACTTCTATAGGATTAAGAAAAAAAGAACATCCAGTGGGAACCTTGAGCTAACGCAAAGTCCACGAGGGCATCTAGCTGATTTTTTTGCTTGTAGCATCCTGCAGAGAAGATCAAAGCAAGAAAATAGACTGAGCTGAATTTCTTAAAAGTTTTGCTCCCCTTTAGAGCATTAGAGATACTTTGCTTTGATTCTTATTTTCCAGTTGACTGTGCGGGATGAAGAATCAAGAAACCCTTACCCTCACCTCAAGTCCTCAACAAAACATGCGGCTATGGGAGTCGGGGACTGCGAGAGTTGGGGAGACGGAGTGCAGCTGTGATGTGCGACTGCGAGATGAATAGAAGAACTCAAGAAACCCTCAGTCCTCACCTCAATTTCTCAACAAAATACAAAATGTTCAGAATATTTGTTTAATATAATAATATTTGATCAAATAGATGAATAGTTCTGATTTCAACAATAAGCAAATAACAACTTTAAAAAAAATCGAAATTCAGAATTCGGAATTCCAAACAGTAATTCTGATTCTGGTCCCAATTGAATTCAGAATCAGTACACAGTTCCAAATCTGATCCGAATTTCCGAATTGGATTTTGAGTTCGAAATCCGAAATTCAGAACTGTTCGGAATTTAGAATTTCTTAATTCCGACCATCAATTGCCCACCCCTATCTACAGGATCATTAGGTCTTAGAGTCAAATCGAGGTACTGCAGAAGGTTTTTGAGCCAAAGTGCCTCTTGTACTGCTAGACTGCACGCGACATATTCTGCTTCCATAGTTGACAAAGCAATGCAGTCTTGCTTCTTGCTGCACCAAGATATAGCTTCTCTACCAAGGATGAAAGCATATCCTGAGGTTGAATTTGACTCGTCCAATTTGGCCTCCCAATAGCATCTGTGTATCCTCTCAATTGCATGTCTCATCCTGATAGTATAGAACTAGATCAATCGTTTCACGGAGGTAATAAAAGATCTTCTTGACTGTTTTCCAATGAGCAGGCCCCGGGTTGCTTTGGTAACAGCTCACCAACCCAATTACGAAGTAGATGTCCGGCCGTGTACATAACATGACATACATTAAACTCCATATGACACTAGCATAGGGAATATTGCTCATTTCTTCTTTTTTCTTATCTATTTTCGGGCATTGATTGAGGCTTAATGTCAGACCCTTGTCAATAGGGGTGCCAACGGGTTTAGAGTAATGCATCTTGAATCGTTCTAAGATTTTGTTTATATATGCCTGTTGGGAGAAACCCAACATTATCTTAGAACGATTTCTGCATATCTCTACGCCTAGGACATGCCTAACTTCACTCATATCCTTCATATCGAAGACGGAGGATACCCACTGTTTGGTGGCATTGATCATTCCCATATTGTTTTCAAATAGTAGTATGTTGTCGACATATAAGGAGAGAAACATCATTCCTTCATTTGTCCTTAGGACATACACGCAATGGTCTTCATCTATCATGGTGAAGCCCTATGAAGTAAAGGCTTCATGAAATCTAAAGTAACACACTTTGGAAGACTATTTAATACTATGGGCCTGTTTTGCGCAGGTTTCTTAAAATTATAATTGGCTTATAAGTACATTTTTTCAAAAAATTAGTGTTTTGCACAGCCAACCTTCTACTACTTGTTCTTATTTTAAGAAGGTAAACCTTCTAAAAAATAAGCACCTCAATACATGCCTTTTTTCCTTCTTAAAAATTAGAATGGCATATTTGTAATTTTCTCAAATTTTAAAATAAATTTTGTGCCAATATTATCCGGGCCCGGACCCGGCACGGTGGGCCACCCATTTAATTTACTGTTAATTTTTATAATATATAATTAAAATAGAATTTTAAATAATTATCTTTTAAATACTTGCGCAAAACATCTCTCCTTCTAAAAATAAGAACAAGTAGTAAAATAAGTAATAGAAGAAGGTCTGCGCAAAACAGGCCTTAGTGTCCGATGGCTAAGATGAATGTCTGTTTTTGCTATTTCAAAACACTAGAATTTGGATGAGTCTGAGATATAATCGTTGAGGCAAATTGGTAATTTAATTTCGAATATGAGAGGTACAAAAATCATTTTCCTGGCCCAATATTTAAATTTGTAAGAGGGATCGGTCTGGACATAGAGACTAAAATCAAGTCCCCAACTGGGACTAAAATCGGGTCACCAAGTTAAAAACTAGGGCCTTTATTTCACTGGTGAAAAACCCTATATCAGCCTAAACAAGCATAGTTAGCGCGGTCAGAGTGAGTGTTTTCCACACTTTTGTCATTATTATTTAAACACTTTTTTTTTATCATCATTTCTTTGGAGTAGATTAGATGTTAGATTTGAGTGCAGGAAAGGTTGACTAGTAGTTAAACAAGCAGTTGCATGAAATAAAAACACCTTGAGATATGCATTATGCACTTATTGAAGTGATTAGGGCTGTCTAGCGCTATTAGTGGTAGCGGATAGCCCTCATCCGCTACCGTATAAAATGACATCCGTTACTGCTATCGCTTACCGCTATTCTGCTACTGTTATTAATGCTATGATAGCGGTAGCGATGGCGGAATCCGCTATTATCGCTATCGTTAAAAAAAATTAAAATTATTTTTATTTGATATTATTTCTGTTTTCACAATTGGGCGTTGACAGATGTTTGATCGTTGTTTTCATAAATACTCGTTAGATTCTCTAGTGAGTATTAAGCTTTTTTTTTAAAAATATTTCCTATTTTAAAATTATTGTAAAACACAAGGTATTCAAAACTGAAAAATGATTTAGTAGAAATCTGTGCGAGGCCAAATGTGTAAATTTGTAGCCCATCACAAAGAATTGTCAATTGTGCTGATGCGTAGGTTGTTATTTTCCAGGCACTACAGCTAGAGATTGAAAGTTTGAAACCTAAAATTCATTTATGTTTTTAGCTTTTATTTTTATTAATTAAACAAAAGCGGTAGTATCGGTATCCGCTAATGCCCGCTACGGCTACCACTAATGTAGACCGCTATAGCGGTAGCGATAACGGTAGCAGTAGCAGTTTTCCGCCACTACCGCAAACCGCTAGACAGACCTACTCTACATGGCTTGATATATCGATTTCATCTTCAATAGATTTATCCAATCGGTTTCTTCAACCTGAGTTCTCCAATCAGCTTCAGAAGCAAATTTTTTTGAAGTTGTTTGTTTGTCCTCGAGAATTTATGTTTTATTTTCCTTTATATGTTGGAGACTCGCCACCGTCTCCTTATTAAATCGGCAAAATCTAGTAAGACCTCTGACCTTCAGTTTTAAACCAAACCAAACCAAACATACCCAGTATATCCCACCTTTCGGCAGGGTTTGGGGAAGGTGAGATGTACAAAGTCATACCCTGACCTCTATAAAGAGATCAAGAGACTGTTTCCATGGAGACCATCGACTCTTCGAACACACACATGCACACACACACACACACCAAAAAAAATAGTGAGAGAGAGAGAGATGGGAGGGGGATCGATGAACACCAACATGCATACACAAGGAGATGCATTAGTATATATTTAATGAGATGGGTCAATAAGCAGATAGGTAAGTATGTAAGTATGTATATAAATAAATACGTGCTACCTCGATACCTGCTACATGTACCCCGTATAGTCCCCATACCCCTATCTCTCTACCTCTCGCACAGTAATCCTACGCCTACAACCCGCCTTATCAGAGGTCATGTCCTCGGAGAGGTTTAATCCCGCTAAATCCAATCGGAGCTGCTCATCACACGTCCTCCTAGGTCTTCCTCTCCCACGCCTCCCATCAACTTGGATTCCTTCGACTCTCCTAACAAGTTCGTTAATACGCCTTCTGCGTACATGTCCAAACCATCATAGTCTTCCCTCTCGCAGCTTTGTACCAATAGATGCTATACCCAGCTTGTCCCAAAAAAATCCATTGGGGATCTTATCTATTCTTGTACACCCACACATCCACCGCAGCATTCTCATTTCTGCCACTTCAAACTTCTGCACATGCGACAACCTCATAGCCCAACACTCTGCCCCATATAACATGATTGGTCGTATAACAGTCCTATAAAATTTCCCTTTCAACTTACTTGGAAATTTCTTATCGCATAATACCCCGATCGTCGATCGCCATTTTAACCATCTAACCTTGATACGGTGGGTGACGTCGCCTTCAACCCCTCCATCCTTTTGTACTATCGATCCCAAGTACTTGAAACTATCTTTTTGTGGAAGTACTTGATTTGCAATCATAACGTCCATTACCCTATTGTCCGGCATATCATAAAAATCGCATGCCATATATTGTGTCTTTGAATGACTCAAGCGTAGTCCTTTTGTCTCTAGTGTCACCCTTCAACGTTCTAGCTTAACATTGACCTCCTCTTTTGTCTCTGCTACTTAGACAATATCATCTGCAAATAACATACATCATGGGATATCATCTTGTATATCCCGGGAGAGCACATCCATGATCACCACAGAAAGAAACGGACTCAGAGCAAAACCTTGGTGCAATCATGTGTTCACGGTAAAATGCTTAGTGTATCCTATTGGGATCCGCACACTAGTTTTTGCGCTCTTATAAATATCCCTTATAGCCCTCATATACATCCACTGAACATTCTTGGTTTCTAAACATTCCCAAATCACCTCACTCGGTATAGAATCATACGCCTTCTCTAAGTCTATGAAGACCATATGGAGACTCCGCTTATGTTCTATGTACTTATCCATTAGCTATCTCAGTAGATGATTTGCCTCCATCGTCGACCTTCCGGGCATAAACCCAAATTGGTTCTCTTTCACGTTCACCTCTTCCTGCAGCCTGTGTTCAATAAATCTCTCCCATATCTTCATCGTATGGCTCAGGAGCTTAATTCCCCGACACTGTTTCATGTCTCCCTTGTTCTTGTATAGTAGCACTACTACACGACTTCTCCACTCGTCAGGCATTTGTCCCTTTTGTAGTATGACGTTAAAAAGGTGCGTTAACCACTGCACCCCTACCTCCCCTAGACATTTCCACACCTCAATTGGTATTTGATCCGTCCCTACTGCTTTTGCCATTCCCATCTTGCTAAGAACCTCCTGCACCTCCCTCATCGTTATCCGCCTAACACAAAGTCTATTTTCCGGCATTCACTCCAACTCTCCTCCCCCTAATGTGCTATCATACTCTTGCGACTCGTTAAAGACTAGAGCAAAATATCTCTATTAAATTCCAGTGCTTCTATTTAATAAAGTTGCTGAAACTTAATATATCAAATGACGCAATGCATATTAGGCCGCAACAGAAATAGCCTCTTTATATAATTATAAGGGTAAGGCCTTGTACATCTGACCCCCAGACAGCAACTTAGTTGAAAATATAATGAGTACGTTGTGAGGGTCTTGAGTATTCCTGTCCTGTAGTTATCCCATGCGAAACTGTCTTACTTTCAGTCCAGTTGAGTTACATGTGATATCTACCTGAAACTGTAAAGGACTTCAACTATAGCTAGCTACACATTTTGTGTTACCAATGAAACATTTCACACACAAGCCATCCATACACGTTCCCTTCACCACCTCGCTCTATTTTGCATGTATATTTCCAAGTAATTGATTAGTCACTCATCTGCGCTGCCCTGTATAAATAGAATACAGGGAAAGTGAAAGAAAGAGACTGCCGCATAAAAGGGTGATCTCGATCCTATTTATAAATAATCTACATTGGTTCTCATTAGTCATTGATGCATGTGCTGTTCGTTCCTTGCTTCCTGAGTTTGTCTTAGTGTATATGGGATCAACAAAAGGTTGTAGCTAGGGGACCATGAATCGTTAAAAGGTAAGGAATCAACAGCTGTGCTCAGAGGTGCTGATAATTGCATTGCAATCATCAAGAATACAACTTGTGGGGGTATTCAATTGCAAAATCTTTCCATAAATCTTGCTGACTCTGTGATTTTCATAACAGCAATAGCTTAGCGTGAGCCTCAAAAAGGTAAAAGGGGCATCACCTGATTCTCTATAAGTACCACTGTCGTCAGTCTGTCATCCCCGAACAACAAACTCCCTAGTCTCAGTTTTGCTATTTCGCTGCAGCAAACTAAGAAGATGAAGTTCCTGTCAGTGTTGATCATAACTGTTCTAATCATACAGGTATAATGTAGCATAGATTCGCCTTCTTCAAGAATGAATTAGATACTGATCCATGATAATGTGCTAACTTGTCCCGAAATAATTCCAGGCTTATGTTGCTGCTTCATCGGTTAGTGATGTACTGCTTGAAAAGGATGTAGGAGGAAACATTGGTGGCCTTCTAAAGAAACACCATCTTCGAAGAATCAGTTACTAATGAACTTTCTCTTCCTTCTACTTTTCTGTCTTGTAAAATATTGTGTGATGATCTCGAGAGTAAACTCAACTTGAACAACAGATTGCAATTATGCATGCTCCAGAAGATGCAGTCTTCCATCAAGAAAACATTTTTGCCATCGGGCATGCACAAGCTGCTGTGCACGATGCAATTGCGCGCCTCCAGGAACATACGGCAACAAAGCCCTCTGCCCCTGCTATGCCAAGCTTAGAACACATGGAAACAAGCCCAAGTGCCCATGAGATCAGTCTTCCCATTGGCTCGAATGTGTGCGCTTCATGCAAATAACTGTTGCAAATAATGGGATGCATCATTCAAGCAACTCTGTAAGATATGTTCATGTAATAAGAATCTATCTTGATAGTTCCTCGAGTAATCAATATTCAGAAAAAATCACACAATACAACTAGCATAGATCACTTCACCTCATAACTGAATAAACTTAATTGTTGTGCTATCCATATCAATTTTCTTCCTCATATAGTTCGGCAATACACAAACAGAAAGTAAATTTAATCTGTTCAGGAATGCCTATACACACCGAATGGAGATGTGGAAACAAATCAACTTTGAACATTATGGCCTTTAGAACCGAACCCAACAGCGAGTGCATTGTGCCTTGCAGTCTCCCTTGCAGTCAATATTATAACCCAAGACTCTGGGGTTGCGAAGAAGAAGGTTTTTAAGCGTCTTCCCTCGGATACCCCATTCTTTTTCCAAAATCTGCACATTTGCTTTCAGTTCACTTTCTAGGTTGCATCCAAGTACTTCAGGGAATTTCTTGACAAGTTTGCAGAGATCATCGTCGCTGAGACCTAAGTCCTTCAGATATACAAGTATTTCACTTACTGAATCCGGCTTGGGAACTTGTTGCTCCCGCTCTTCACCCCAGTAAGGCGAATGAATTAGACCAAATGCTTTGCCAAGAATTTTATCCCCTTCCTCGCTTCCAAAACCATAAGCAGAGAGAAATCTTTTACAAGATTCCCATGTTTTCTTATCTTCATCACT
>JAOWBN010215588.1:0-13591 GCA_028565015.1 Pinguicula moranensis
GTGCAGATTTCACTACCTTTCTCTGTGGATTCGACCCTGATCTCTCCACTTGCTACCCATTAGCTCGTGTAGTACAATTCAGGATACTTTTGAGGCAGTTTTTCAGCCATGACACTGGAGAAACCTGCCATCATCCAGTGAGCAATATCTCCCATATGCCCACTTTCAGATTGTGAGAGAGAACTCTGAACCAGGTCCTATCGTCACCTTAGGATGGCTCAGGGAAATGTGTGAAGACCCTTCCTTCGTTGTCCAGGGTGGTAGGTGGGTGCATGTTGGTTCTCGGGATGCTGAGTACCAATTTGTATGGGAGCGGTGCAAATTAGAGGCTGCGTCGTGGGTGAACATCTTCGAAGGGAAGATGGAAGCGGTGCATGCAAGCCAAACTTCTTCACTTCATCATTTATCTGATTTATCTGCTCAGGTTTCTTTTCAGGTAGCAAAAATGCAGGTGATGACTGCTGCTTTTCCAAAACTGGAGGGTTTTCGTGCATCTTTAGCTCATCAAATTTCTCACTTGGAAGGAGTTTAGTCGGCAACTACACTGCAATTGGGAGAGCTTCAATCCGTGGCTGTTTCCCTTAATCATTCTGTCTCTCAGGTGGATGGGGAGGCTTATCTTTGCCGATTCTTGAATTGTGCCTCTTTCTGCCAGGTAGTGGCGAGCCAAGAGGCCAAAGCGGTTCTCACGTGTACTATAGAGAAGCTGATTCGTGAGAGTTCTCCAGTACTAGATGAATTTTCACATAGTATGTAATAGTTGCAGAGTATTATGTTATCTTTTTAATGCCCTTTTTAGTATTTTGTTTTAGCCTTTCAGGCTTTAAGGGCTTGTATGGTTTATGCTGTGTTTGTTAAGGGCTTGTATGGTTTATGCTGTGTCTAATTCTAGATCTTAAGGCGTTTCTCTTTTGTTGTTGTCTCATTCACTATCTTTCATTTCTTGTTCTTTTTTTTTGTGGGTTGAAAGCTTTTATATTCAATTCCCGTTGTGAGTTTTAGATTTTCAATCCTACTGTGAGCTTTGAAGGGTTCTGTGGTTGTGTTGGGTTTTTTAAAGTTTAGGGCTTTTAATTTCCTGGGATAGTTTTGTTCTCAGCTGTAGTAGGTAAAGAATAGTTTTGTGAGGGAGGAAAGTTTGCAGAGGTGGTGTTGACGATTTTTTGGAGTTCAGATTCTTATTAAATTTTTTTTATTTACTTATTATTATTTTGTGTTGGGTAATGGGCTGGCCCGTGGGATTAGTAGCAGGTAGTTGGGAGTTTTGTGGTTTGGTAAAATTTTGCAACTTCATGTGAATTCTGAGGGGCGAGAAAATTATGCTAAGATAATTTGGGAATTTCCTTCCGTGGCTTCTATGTATTTCTCAAGGGAATTTATTGCCTTTGAAAGATATTAGTGTTCATAAAATGAAATTAGATGCTGGTGATCTCTTGAAAAATAGCAGAGAATGGCAGATAAGATCACGCTTGTTGAGAAATAGCAAAGAATGGCAGATAAGACCAAGCTCTTTACAAGAGTAGAGCTGAAGCTATTTTGTGTAGAAGTGGGAACTGTTGCTTTCAGGGAAGAGATTGAAGCATTTTTCTACAGTATGGGCCTAAAGCCCATATGAGTTATTTGGGAAATAAGTGTGAATATTATTTTATTGTTGTTATTGTTTTCTTTTATTTTAGCAATTCAGAGTATAAGCGTGAATGCCATTTTTTCGACGATTCAGCATGTGAGCGTGAATGTCTTTTTTCAACGATTCAGCGTATAAGCGTAAATGCTATTTTTTTACGATTCAGCGTACAAGTGTGAATGTCATTTTTCAGCGATTCAGTGTATTAGCATGAATGCTATTTTTTCGACGATTCAGCGTATGAGCGTGAATGTTATTTTTCAGCGATTCAACGCATAAGCGTGAATGCTATTTTTCAACAATTCAACGTATGAGGGTAAATGTCATTTTTCAGTGATTCAGCGTATAAGCGTGAATGCTATTTTTCGACGATTCAACGTATGAGCGTGAATGTCGTTTTTCAGTTTTTGACCCAAATTATCAAGCGAGACGATTCTTTTATTCCATGTTTTTTTCTAGAAAGGAAAGAGAAAAAGAATTAAATTTGAAGAAGTATTTACATCACCTTAGTCCCTTTTTCAAGAGCCCCTATAGAACTTTTTAATGCTCTCTTGGTTCCATGAGTGAAGGAGAATTTTTCCTTGGAGAGTTGTTAACTGACAGGCCTTATTCCCATATTTTTGTGGAGTCGGTAGGGACCTTCCCGGGTGGGTTGAAGCTTTCCTTGGTTGCTAGGTACTTTAACTTTTTTCAATACCAGGTAACCTTCTTGGGGCTCGTCACTTTTTGGCTTGAGTTTGTATCTACTTCGGGACTGGGTTTGATACTTAGATAGCTTTGCATGTGACATACTTCTTATCTCATCGAGGAGGTCTAGGTCTGTCATTCGGTTCTTTTTGTTTTTTTCAGGTGAGTAGGAAGTAACTTGATAAGCCCCAAAAGTTATGTCAGGGATCGAGACAACTTCTGATCCATAAGTTAAGGCAAATGGGGTGCTTCTTGTAGATGTGACGATGCTAGTTCGGTAAGACCATGGAATTCCTGGCAACTCATCTGCCCAATTGCCCTTGCGACCTTGGACTTTCTTTTTCAATCCCAACTGTATAATTCTATTAAGTGCTTTGACTTGTCCATTGGATTGTTGGTGATACGCGGAGGTGAATCTTTGCTGGATTTGTAATGTGGCACACCAATCAGATACTTTAGTGCCTCGAAATTGTGGTCCATTGTCCGTGATGAGAATTCGGGGTATGCCAAATCGACATAGGATATTTTGTCATAGAAAGCGGATTATGTCTTTTTCTGTTATTTTAGCTACGGATTCTGCTTCTGCCCATTTAGTGAAATATTCTGTGGCCGTATTAATAAAACGCTTTTGTCCGGGAGCTGGAGGCATCGGACCAATGATGTCTATGCCCCATATATTGAAGGGGCATGTTGGGGCACTCCGGTCATAGGTGTAGTTGCATAAGATGTCCAGTTTCCATGCCTTTGGCATTCTTCACATCGGCGTACATAGTCTACGGCATCTTGGAGTACTGAGGGCCAATAGAAGCCATGCAGACGAATTTTTCTAACTAAGGCCCAACTCTCGATATGATGGGCTCCTTCGCCATGATGCATGTCTTCTAGCAAGGATTGTATCTAGGGATGCGTAATACATCGGAGAAGAGGTTCTTCAAAACTTTTCTTGTATAACTTGTTATCGAGGAGGGTGAATCTTGAAGAATGAAGGTGTATCTGTCGGGCTTCTACTTTGTCTTCTGGTAGCATTCCTTCTTTCAGGTACTTGATTAAGGGTGTTGTCCATCTGGCGTTATTAAGTACCAGGACTGTATCTTTCATGGGCAAAGTCAATGGTTCGATGGTAGGCTCCTTTTGTACCAATACCTGTATTACCTGTCCATCTTGAATGTTCAGGGGTGAGGCAATTTTGACAGAGCGTCGGCATGGGCATTTTTTGTGCGGGAGACTTTCTGGAGCTCGAAGATTAAAAAGGTTTTAGCAGTCTCTTGAAGCTTCTTCAGATACCTGTATAATGTCTGTTCTCGAGTTTCATATGTTCCTACATATTGTTCAAAGATTAATTGAGAATCAGTATAGGCAATGAGTTTTTTAACTCGATGTTGTGCAACAATCTCCAGTCCTAATATTAGGGATTCATATTTGGCCATGTTGTTTGTGACTGGAAAATCTAGCAGTGGTGCTATGGTTAGGGTCTCTCCCTTTTTTTCTTTTAGCACGATCCTGGCGCCACCATGCTGGGAGGTAGATGATCCATCCACATGGAGCGTCTATGAGGTCTCTTCGGTAAGAGCTCGGGTGGTTTCAGCGATGAAGTCGGCAAGCACCTGGGCCTTCTGTGAACTTTGTGGTTCGTAGGTGATGTCATACTCACTTAGTTCTACTGCCTATTTTACTAGTCTTGCAGATGCATCCGGTCTGGTGAGTACCTATTTCAAGGGCTTATTTGTTAGGACAATGAGAGGGTGAGATTGAAAGTATGGGTGAAGTCGTTTCGCCGCTGCGACAAGGGCAAGTGCCAGCTTCTCTATTTCCAAGTATTTGGTTTCAGCTCCATGAAGTGTTTTGCTTACGTAATAGATAGGCTTGTGTATATTTCCTTCTTCTCGAGCTACCACAACACTCACAGCTTCTTCTGTCACTGCAAGTTAAACAAATAAATCTTCTTGAGGTCGTGGAGCCACAAGTACTTGGGAGGATTTTATGTAGTCTTGAGTCTTTGGAATGCCTGGTCGCATTCTAAGGTCCATTCAAAACCCTTTCCCTTTCTGATGGCTTTGAAAAATGGTAGTCCCTTGTCCCCGAGACATGAGATAAATTGCCCAAGAGAAACCATTTTTCCTGCGAGGGATTGGACTTCTTTTAATGTTCGAGGTGGTGCCATGTCTTAGAGAGCTGCAATTTTGTCTGGATTTGCTTCAATTCCTTTTTCTGATACCATATAACCTAGGAACTTTCCACTTTTGATCCCAAAGGTACACTTGGTGGGGTTGATTTTCAACTGGTATTGGCGCATAATTTTGAAAGCTTCAATTAGATGATCCACGTGGTCAGTTGATTTTTTTACTCTTTACAAGCATGTTATCAACATATGCTTCCATGGTTAGTCCGATATGAGCTTGAAATAATTTGTTGATCATCCTTTAATAGGTGGTTCCTACATTTTTAAGGCCGAAGGGCATTGCTCTGTAACAATCTTCTTCTGTGATGAAGGTGGTTTTGATTCGATCTTTGGAAGAGAGAAATATTTGATGATATCCCTTAAATGCATCCATCATGCTAAGTAATTCATAGCCTGCGGTGGAGTCAACTATTTGATCAATTGGTGGAAAGGATAGGAATCTTTTGTGCAGTATTTGTTGAGGTATGTGAAGTCGACACATACTCTCCATTTATCACCTGCCTTTGGAACGACCACCACATTTGAGAGCCATTCTGAGTATTGAACTTTTTCAATGTACCCTGCATAAAGAAGCTTTTGGACCTCATTTTTTTTATAACTTTGTTTCTTTCAGCCCCGAAATATCGTTTGTTTTGTTGTACAGGTTTGATTCCAGGGGTGATATTTAAATGATGGACAACCACACTGGGCTTATCCCTTGAAAATCAGAAGAGCTCTATGCAAATACATTGGCGTGATCTTTTAGGCATTGGATCAAACTTATTTTGAGCGCAGGTTCAAGTTTTGTGCTGATTCGAGCAACCTATTTTGGATCATTCTCTCTGAGGGAAATTTCTTTGTATTTTTATGGGACTATCCTTTCTGGTTCTATGATCTGGAGCATCCAAGGAATCTTTGTGGATTCGTTGGTCGTTGGGTTTTCTTCCACGGTTGAGTGTCTTTTTGTAGTGGATATTGTATAACAGATGCTGGCAACCGGAGATTAGCTTTCACTGTTCCTATTCCATGTTCAATTGGAAATTTCATAACCATATGATAAGTAGAGATGATTGCTTTGAGTTGGAATAAGCTTGGTCTTCCTATTATAACATTGTAGGAAAAATGGGCTTTTGTGACCAAGTAGGTAACGAGAATCGTTTTTTGTTGCATTCCGTAGAAGAAAGAAGTAAGTAATTCAATAGAGCCAAGTGGTTTGACTTTGGCTCCTCCAAATCCTTGTAGTGAGATGGTGGTACGGAGGAGGGTAGTGTTGTTTGACCTCATCCATTGGAAGGCATCCCAGGATAAGAGATCGGAGGCGCTTCCTTGATCCACGAAGATTCTGTCTACTATGCATCCACTGTTTTCAACTATGATCACTATGGGATAACTATGTGGCTTGCTGGTTTGGAGTTCTTCATCACTGAATTGAATGAAGGGTCCTGGGGGACTCTTCCAAGCATGAGCTATTTGTTGAAATCTTTGTTCTTTCTTTTTGCATGCCCGATTGGGTTCCTCCTCCGTGGGACTCCCTGTGATCATTGAGATGCAAAGCTTTTTTCCTTTTTGATTAGTGTGTTTTTCATTCTGATTCCATACATGTTTATGTTTGGAATTGTGAAGTGTCCATTCAGCCAGGTAGCCTTCGCGAGCCAAGCATTCTAATTCGTCTTTGAGGCATCGACATTCTTCTGTGGTATGTCCTCGGTCTTTATGAAATTGATAGTAGTTGGGAGAATAGCTTCTCCGAGTTCCAGGCCTCATCTCAGCGGGAGTGTTGAGAAGCCCTGCGTTTTGGATTGCTTTCAGGATATCCATCCGAGATACACAAAATGTGTAGTATTCCGTATATCTCTGTCTGTTGGATTCTTCCTCTAGTTTCTTTATAGTCTCTGGTCGTTTCTTATCCCTTCGTCTTCCTTCGGACGACCAAGGTCTTCTAATGGCTCAAGATTCGACATGATCCTTTCCTGGATGCGGGGGTCCTTCCATTTCTTCACGTCGTATGTATCTTCCACAGGTATCACTCAACTTCCCATGTGTGGTGGGTGGATCATCCATCAAGGACACCGCCAAGGGACCATATTAGAGTCCGTGAATTAAAGCATTCACCCTCATATTGAGAGACAAGCCTGAAATCTCTGTGCAGGCTTGGTTGAACCAATGAATGTAGTCTCGAAGAGACTCGCGTGCCTTTTTCTGATACTTTTGCCCAAACAAATGCACTGGTGCTCGTTCCACTTGTTTCTGGGTAGCAAAGGCCTGAGAGAACTGGGATACCAATTCCTGGGAGTTCCAAATAGATTCTTCCGGAAGAGTAATGAACCAGTTTTGTGTTGCACCTGTTAAAGTTAGTATAAAAACTCTATATGCTGCAGATTCAGATATGGATGTCATTTCCATATAGAGTATGAAAGATTTTAGATGCTCTTGAGGATCAACATCTTCTGAGTATTTTGGCAGCCTGTCAAGCGTTGATGGCGGTAAAGTCACAATTTCCTACTAGATTTTCTTGCAAAATGCCTTGCTCATGGTAATAGGCATTTGGGGTGCCAAATTTGCATGCAATGATGGCAAGGGGCATGAGTGTCAAGGCGGGAGATCAGGCCCTTGATCTGGTTTTGAAATTCATCCCTAAGGCCAGACACTGATTTAGCTAAATCTGTATTAAAAATATTTTGTTGAGTTATAGCATCCAGAGTTGGAGCTGGTGTCCGGTTTTGTGCTGGAATGTCTTCAATGATTTTTGGCTATGAGGTACTCGGAAGTTGAGGATCCTTGTTGGTGTCTGATTCCATCTTTTCTTCAAAGTAGCTTTTTGTACGAAGAATTTCCCACATACGGCGCCAAAATAGTGTTGTTGAATTCTGTCCTGCTTGATTAGTACAATAATATATTATGAATAAATAGAAATAAAGTCAAAGGGTGACATTAGAGTACAAGAGTTGGAAATATCCCCTGGGGGCCAAAAGTATGTCTTCAATTATCTCAACCGTTACATGTAAGAATTTTCTTCAAAATAATTCTGCCTTATTGTGGAATAGAAGCAAAAATATGTTTTTTTTTTCTTTCCTCCCAGCCTTTTTTTCTCCCTCCGGCGTAGAGCCTGTTCTTCTTTTTTATAGGCATTTGCCATTGAGGTGGCACTTGCTGCGATAGATAACCGCTGCCAGGAAGCAAGAGCTGTCTCACTTCACAGCTTTTGGCATGTGTAGAAATTATATGTATTGGTGGAGGTTCTTGAAATGGGCTTCTTGGAGCTAGGCCGGATTCTCTAAAGAATCTCCTTTTTTGGATGGACTGTCGGGTCCCATAAGATGGGCTACGGTGGTTGGATTGGGCTGAATGAAGAATTCCTGCAGGCAGATTGTTTTGCCATATCAATTTTCTTTGTCGAGCAAGGATTGATTAAAGGTCTTCAATGTTACAAATCTGATTCTTTTACTTTAGATTTATTTACCCTATGCATATATATATATATATGTAATATGTGAGGGTTGGTTTATTCAAATGTTTACATGGCGAGCATGTTTTATTTAATTTTGAAGTTAATGAATGTAGCACCAATATCCCCACAATCCAAAATAAAATATTAAGAAAAATAAATAACGTATCATCACAAGAGAAATTAGCCTACTTACATGAATATTAAATTTCAAGTAATGAATGCATGGCACCAAGAAAACCCTGATACCACTTGTTGGTTTTGGTGTAACCATATATATTAATCTCATTAAAATTTAAATATATGTTTAGGCCAAAGGATCTAATATTAAATACAGAAGAAGTCTAAACATGCCATAAATCTAAGTTCTCAAAGATCTTGGTGCTACATACATTAAGTTTTAAATTTAAATAAAAAACATGTTAATAAACCAACTCCCATATAATACATAATGTCTATACACATAGGATAAATAAATTTGAAGAAAAAATTCAGATATGTTAACCTTGAAGACCTCCAAACAATTCTTGTTCCGCAAGGGAAACCCCTTCTTCTTATATGCTTTGAAACCACCAAGGTTTTCGAGCTATAAATCAGGACTATATTTCAAGATGGTGGATCTTTTTTGTACTCCCAAAAAAATATAAGACATGCACCAAAACTCACTAATTGGATAGATCAAATCTCAAAACATGAGAAAAGATCTAAGAAAGAAGAAAAAAAAATCTATTTTTCTCTCAATCTTGCTATATAGTAACCTCCCCCCTAGGTTTTAGAATTCGGAAAATTCTAATTTTCTTGTTAGACGAGACTTGTATTGTGTCTACGGGTATTATCTTATATTTAAAGTGAGGAGTTTAGGTCAAAAACAAATAACCAACTAATAATCTAGATCAAAAACAACCAACCAACTAATAAGGAAATACAATTCTTATTAATTTGGAGACAGTTATAGACGTCAAACAGATCAATTTCCCTCTTAGTAAAGAGCTACCCACCCCTGTGCACTGGGCAGAATAAGGTACTGGCTACCTCCAGGCGTGGTGGATCCATCTCAAACAGCAAATAGACAGTTTCGCTTGCCTTCAAACTTCCTTGTTTATGCTAATGAAATTATCCTTTTATTTCTTGGTGGTATAGGTTAGGTGAATGATCCGGACCTCCCTACCAGCTTATCTCCCCTGCCATCAGGCTACCCCCATAAGAAAGACTCTTTAACTTTTCAATGACTAGTAGGGTGTAGACCATGAGTGATCCCACTGCAGTATGCTTTGCTATGAATCTCTTGTTTTGTGTTTTGGGTGACAAGGAGCTAGTAGGTACTAAAGGGAAACTTGCGTAATGGGAAAGTAGCAAGAGATTGGGAGATTTCAGTACGGTCTGTGAGGGCTATATACAGGAAGGAGAGCTAGACAAGTGACAAAAATCACGGGACTATGATGCTCTAATGTAAACAGGTTGAGCCTTGTTGACTACTATAGTAAAGACTCATGTAGCCATCTAGCGGCCTGCATAGTTGAAGGCCAGTGGATCACTGCTGCTTTAACCCCTAAGTCTTTGCTTAAGGGGATATCGTAGCAATCTCTTGACCTTAACGCTATAAGGTGTACAGGTAGAGTTGTGTTTTTAGCAAGGTAATGACTTTTGTAGTCATTATATAGCAGCCTGCGTAGCTGGGAGTCGAGTGATCACTTTGCTCACCTCTTTTGCTCTCTTTTTCACTACTCTATATGATGGAACTATGTATCATGTGCCATGTCTTTGATTCCCCTGTATCTTGGGGATTTGTTTTTGTTTGTTCACTTTTTTTTCTACACTGTATTTTCTTACCCCTGGTAAGAAAGTTGTACATATTTTATTATAACTAAATTTTGGCTAAACCAAAAAAATGAAAATACAATTATTCACCATAGAGGACCTTTTAATTAAGAACTCTCTCTTAATAAAATCCTTGTTGGGATCTTAATTAAATCTCATTTAATTAAGCCAGTGAAAATTTAATTATATTTTCATAACCCAAAAAAGATTCTCTAATTTCTATGGAAAATAAAATAGAAAACATCTAAGACCAAATGAAACACGCCTCACCCCTTCACAGGATTGGTGCTTGGCGCCTCCAAGCGAGACTGTCGTGCACGATTGGCGTGTCAGCATGTCGGTCATGACTAGAGTCTTGTGCACGTCTTGGACATCCAGGGTCCGTGCATCGAGCATGGCATTGTTGCGCGCTGGGCCCATGGTCGTGCGCTGAACGTTGGGCTTGTGCACACAACATGTGCTTTGTGGGCCCGTGTATGTGTCATACACAAGCACACGGTCCATGCTCTAAGCACGCACATGCGTGCATGCAATGCCGCATGCATGACATGCGCTTGTCGCGTTAATGTGTGCGTGATCTTCTGTCTAGGGCCTGGCGTGGCACCTGCACAACATGATGCGCATTGTGCCATGTGCGCACACCAATTTTTGTTGGAGTTCCCCTTGTGGTCGTACATTGTTCAAGTGTGTACACGCCATACCCATGCCCGTGCGTGACTCTTTGCATACGACGTGCACATTTTTGCCCATTTCTCATTTTGTCAAAACATTTGTCTTCTTTTCCTACCGTTCATAAACTTTTCAATATAGTGTGTATATTTCTTTTGAACAATCATAAACAATGTACTACGTCCTCTGTGGACTAGCTTAAGACTGATTGACTCATAGTGTGAGCTCCAAAAATATTTATCTTCGCGTATAAAACGCTTTTGCTGAGTCACTAATCATTTTGCTTTGTGAACATACATATGACTATAGACACAAAGTTGAACTCTTATCTCTTATAGACTTTTTTATTCAATGATTATTCTATGAATGTCCATTGATATAATAATTGTGTATACAGTATCCTTCACACAATGTTCACAAACAGGTATAGTGATGTGAATTTTCGTAAACGGAATATAAACGTGGAGTTGATAATTTATTCTTGCAACAATGAAACACACGAGTGCACCAAAGATAATAACTGACCGAAACATAACAAATAAAAATCAAAATAAAATCAATGGAAAGAATGAAGATGGAAGAAACGTATTGTGCCGTAGAAACCCAATGAAACGTGGAACATCAACCCCTAGCCAACTACTACGCTAGAAATGAATGTAAATCAAAGGTTTAATCGAATGTCTACCAGAGGATTTACTCTACGATCAACACAAATATCATAAAGTCAGCCTTAATAGGGATCTTAAGATGCATGCAACCTAGTTCTCTCCATAATATAGATTTAAGAATAAAGAGATTTCTCTCAAGTTCATAACATAAAATCAATCATAAAAATTAGATATAAGTCTCGACCACTATGTACCTTTATATAAGCAAAGAAGTAACCTAGGGCTAAAACTCTAATTTCTAGATTTGAGATTATCCAAAACAAACTAAACTTTATCTAAACTAGATTTGGGAATATCCAAAATAAACTAAACTCTATCTTTCCTAGATTTTCAAAAATAAGAATAAATCATAAGTGAGACATCTTATTCAACCACTCTCTCATTGGGGGGCATAGCGCCCCTTAATCCTGCACACATTACTCATTCTTCTCCTGAACGAGAATCCTTTGGTTGGCAGAGTTCAACTAGCGTTGGATTCCTCAGAACGGGAGAGTCCAATTTGGGTAGAACTCTTTGGGACTACTAATAATGAGAGAGTCCAACTTGGGTAAGACTTCTTTGGAACAGGAGAGTCCAACAAAGGTAGGACTCTTTGGAATGATAGATTCTAACTATGGTGGGACTCTTTGGGATGCTAGAGACCAACTGGGGTAGGGCTACATTATACTATGCAAGAATCCAAATACGTCTTGAGCCTCAAATATTCACATTATATAGTTCAAATGTTCGTTAACCCATCTAAATATATCTTGCGCCACGAGTACCATTTGCTCTCCAATGAACAATTAATCCGACAAATTTTCATTCATGGGATGAGCGCTCTCGTTCAAGTCCTAAATAAATCCCTAATGAAAACCATGATTCAACTACCTTTTCTATGGAGCCAACATATGTATGAATTCTATATTGTACCAAGGATTTCTAGTTATCTATGTCATTCAGCTCCTAAGATGAAAGAAATTTGGAATGTGCAATAACAACGATATTTTATAGGTCAAGTCAAATAACCGAAGGTCATGAACCATAGTCTCTATGGGCACTCAAGATTCATATAACTTAAACATGATCATCTTTATGACGTGATCGGAGTATTTTGGGCTAATAGAGATTAAAGAACTCATTATCATATTCTAGTCAGTCCTATGTAAAACATTTGTCCACATGTAGGAGTCTTCATCTAGGCGATGCTACACAAATGTTCTGGATCAACCATTTCATTCACAAGGATTTTTTGGACAACTTAAATGGTCATATGAAACGCTAACATCCCACTAATGTTCACTTTGTATCTTAACCCTTGTTCAAGATAAGGAATACCCTTCAAAGAAAGATTATTTGGTATATAAAATTAAGCAATATTATGAATGGGTGAAACTTTTAGTGACTATAAAAAATGAGATTATTATTCTAAGAGATATATGGTCATTTAATAAGATTTATTGAACCATAGAGACATTGAAGTGCATGGCAATGCACATAGATGTTTTTCAAGAGTTGAAACCTATTTGAGGGATGTATATTGTTCAAAGGCAATCAAGAGTTGTTTGTGAAATATCCAAAGAGGAAACAGAAAAGGCAAAGTTACGAGACAACTTTGTACTTGAACACAAGCCTTGAAGTAAAATGTTACTTGAAGAGCTTGAGTATGATGAGATCAGACCTAATCATAAATCGGCTCCTGATTAGAATCAGGAAAAGGAAATTATACCTGTAAGATAGCCTGTATGCTATGGTCTTCTTTTTGAAGCATACAATGTTAACCTAGAAGAAAGAGAGGATCCATTGAACTTAAGAAGTACAATGGAGACACGTATAAGGGAAAATGGCGAATGGATATCAATATGGCTTTTCTGAATGGGCATCTTGAAGAGACTATTTATATGGTCCAACGAGAAGGGTTCATTGACAAAGGAGATGAGCAAAAGGTTTGCAAGTTGCAATGGTCCATTTATGGATTGAAGCAACCTTCTAGATCTTGGAACATGAGATTTGATGACACCATCAAGTCTTATGATTTTTAACAGAGTGATGATGCGCCATGTGTATACAAGAAAATTGATGGTGATGTAGTGGTTTTCTTAGTTCTTTAAGTGGATGACATCTTGTTCACTTGAAACAATGAAGCAAGATTGACAGAAGTAAAGATGTGGCCAGCCAAACTGTTTTAAATGAAAGATTTGGGAGAGACTATTTTTTTTAATAAGTGTACTCTTTATTAATAAAAAAAAGTGGGGGTTACATCCTTACGAGATTACAACCTTGCATTTAGACACAACAATGCTCTGCACATTGGCTGAGCTGATACAAAATCTCAGGCCACCTGGCTCGTGATAAGCTACTAAGACTAAGTATAACTTTAAGTAATGCGAATATTTGGTAGTCCCCATCGCTCCAGGTGCAGGATACCCCTTGCTCTTCTTTGCAGATCACTTGTCTCCCAATATGTATGTGTTTGGCCCGGGGCACCTAGGGGTGGTCAAAAAACCGATCGGTATTCGGTATACCGAATACCGATCGGTATG
>JAOWBN010215599.1:0-38370 GCA_028565015.1 Pinguicula moranensis
CCAAAAAATAACTCTTCATTTTTTCAAAAAAAGTTCTTATAATTCAATTATAAGCATAAGAGGGTCTGCGCAAAACATCCCCTAAGTCTTGTACAAATAGTACGGGTAACATTGTTATTTCAATTCTTCTAGTGAAAAGCTTGACTTAAAGTTCCATCAGCTACTTTGCCATTTGTGTGTGTCCTTGGTCCGATCCAGACTCATTGAAGCTTACGCGGTGCATGAATCTGCGAGACAAGCGGTAGCCAACTCTCAGTCATCTCACGATAAGTCACCCAAGCTCCGGATCTCGTTTGAGCCAATGCTGGCGGAGCTAGAGTGGCTTTAAGTCTATTAAATTGGGAATTGCACCGACCTCTATCCCATGATCAAGTTGCAATGATGCTCCACAAGGTGGCTTATGCAGCTGCAGTGGTGGCACCGTTAGAAGGAGGGGAGGTGTTGGTACGGCTCCAATCAGAGACAACGAAAGGCTTGTTGCTCACCGATGAAGCGACTTGACCGGGAGCTGGATTTATCAATATCAGGCATGGGATGTCTCGTAAAGGAGATGGCCAGGCTGTATGGCTTCGTATCTATGGGACCTCTCTACAATGCTTGGAATCACATTTCATTTTTGCCTGGGCAAATATGATTGACCGGGATATCGTAGTGGCTCCGTGCACGATGCAGACAAACATTAGGTTTGGCTTGATGTTAGTGGTGACCAAAACGAAGATGCATGTTTCAACCTCTGTAGAGGTTGAGATCGGTGGTGAAATCTTCAGCATCTTTGCTGAGGAAGAAACAGAGAAACTGTGCTCGCCAATAAAAAGGATAAAGGGTGTGACGGCAACAGAACAGAGCACTTCGTCCATCTTTGCCAATTTCCTGCCTCTTTCCATGTGGCCCAAAACAAAGGAATCGAGAGGTTCGAGGTAGCAGGTCAAACCAAATAACGACGTGGTAGCCGTTGCTGCCTTAGTCGCACAGAAAATCCTGCCGATCGGGGATAATTCGGCTGCAGGATTGGTGGCAGACCCAACGTATACCGAGGCTTTGATTGGGGATATGGGCTCAAGCATGGGCTGGGAAAAGGAGCAATTGGTGTTAGTTAGTGGCCTAGAGCACCAATTAGTTGATGGTGCACTTGTTAGTTTCATGTATACTGAAGGATGTATATCATTTTATTCCTTGAATTTTATATATATTATGGATCAGTTGGGTTGATAATTCAAATTGTGGAACACCATAAATTATTATCAAAACTCTAAACCAGTCCATAGTCTTAAGTTATTAGCAAAGGGACAACTGAATGACTATATGGATTAGCATGTGGATTAATGTATCATCATGTTTCACAGATCATTGATACATGGTATCTATTTAATCACATAAATATGAGTGTACAAGGTACTTGAGTATTGGACTTGACCCATATTGACTTGCTGTATGAATTGTGTGTATGTCATCAGCAAAGTCATATAGTATTAATTCAGTTATCATAATTCTTGGTGATGAATGTGTATTACGTGAGATTATCAAATGTTCCTTTTAATTGAGGGGTTATAAAGGTAAGTTTTTCAAATATGCACGATTCATGGTGAAAGTTATGAATTATCAAGATGTTACTTTTGTCCATCTCATCTTGGATGAGATTATTAATATCCCTGGGCCCCTTGATGCAGACTTAATTGTTATGTGCACAATGTGATTATGTGATAGTCACATATTAACAATTATTTACTGATATATCAAGAAAGTGATTAATGGTCAAGGATGACACATTCCTACGCTTGGCATTAATCATTGGATATTAAGTGACGAAAGAATAAATACTAAATGGGATTATAGGATCACGATGTATCTATATTAAATCGGATCATAATGCATTGCTAGATGCCGCTTATGATAGGTACCGATTTAGATATGGATCCTATCAGGTCGCTCTATCTGGCGAACTGAAGAATTAAAATAATTAATTATGTGAGACATAATCGGCAAATTTCACGGACGGAAATTAATTGAGTTCAGTGGGACTTGAGTTCAAATAAATTACAATTTAATTATAATTGAATTTAATGAGATTAAATTCAAATTATTGAGCCCGAATTTAAAGCAATTATTTGCTTATTTCTTGTTGGGCTGAAAACCCAATAGAAGGAAAAGGAATTAATATTGCAATTAAAATCATTTGGGCTTGAAAGCCCAAATGAAAAGGAGATGGATATCTTTTAAATTGGTCAGTTAAAAATATAAGAAAAAGTGACTTACGGAAATCATCTTTATCTTCTCTTTCGCGACTTCGAATTCTGAGAGAACGAGAAGACGCAAATTTTTGACCGAAATATTTGTCCGACCGCCGTGAGACGGATTCTTCGCCAAAAAGGGTCTAGCAGCTCCTTCTCTTCGGATAGAGGCTCCGTGTTCATCACACGGATTCGTTTTCCAATCGGGTGTCGAGATTTTGGCCAAATTTCATCACCAAATCGCCGGAGTTGAGGTTAGTACGGCTATCCCTCAATTTATATATGGATTAAACACGGTTTTTGGGCTCGATTTTAACTTGGTTCCGGATTTAAAAGTTTCCGAAAATTTTGAAATTGGCCCAATTGATCTTACAAACAAGACTAGGACATAACCTACTATAGATAAACATAAAACGAAATCTAATTAGTATTCCATGAGATTTGGACTCTTCATGAAAAATCCCTTTTCACTCGAATTCCACTTATTAAGCACGTGTAGGACTCTTTTGTGGACAAGGTGTCTTCAATTTGTGGCCAAGTGTCTTCAATTTGTTGTACTCTTCTTTTGTGGGCAATGTGTTTTCAATTTGTTGATTTTTGAAATTGGGCCATGGGCTTCTTGTTGATCCATGACTTGAAGAAGAATGATGGGTTGGGCAGCCTTATCCAATGATCCATGGGGCCCACTTATGGTAGATGGGACGTGAGGCCCATCTTGTATTCCTTGAGCCCAAATTTTTTGGATCAATAAGCTTAAAGCCTCTTTAAATCTCTTGGCTCTTAGGCGTGTAATTGGGCCTTCTTGAAGCTTTAATGGCTCACCCCTCTCAAGCTCATTCAAAAGATTCACGCCATCATTGGGCTCTTCAACAGGCTTCTAGTGGATGCCTCTTTCAGTGGACGGTCCGGGTGCAACTTGGGTTGCATCATTATCCCCTTCTTGAAAATGATTTGTCCTCAAATCATCACCTACATCAAACGAAAGTAAGTCAACAACATTGAAAGTAGGACTAACAATATATTCACCAGGAAGATCAAGCTTGTATGCATTATCATTGATCTTTGCTATCACTTGAAAAGGTTCATCTCCACGTAGCACAAGTTTGGACTTGCGCTTTTCTGGAAACCTTTCCTTCCTCAGTTAAAACCAAACCTAATCCTCGGGGTTCAAAAATCACTTTCTTGCGCCCTTTGTTGGCGTGTTTGGCAACTTGTGTTGTTCTTTTCTCGATGTTAGCTCATGCTTTCTCATGGATTGTCTTGATAAATTCAGCCTTCTTCTTGCTATCTAAATTCAGTCTTTCACTCAAAGGTAAAAGAGTTAGATCCATAGGAGATAAAGGATTGAAACTGTAAACCATCTCAAAAGGCGTATATTGTATTGCAGAATGAATACCTCTGTTATATGCAAATTCAACATGTGGGGATGCCTCACGTGTAACACTCTTTTTTTCACTCGGCTTTTCTCTCATGGCCACTTTTTCTCTCTTTTTATTCTCTCGTTCTTTTTCTCTTAAATCTTTCAACTTACATTGGTCCTCATTGACCTATTTTGGAGGTAGAGGTAGGAGTACAATAGTTTTACCATTATAATGAAATAAATATCTATTTGACCTCCCATCATGGATCGCATTCTTATCAAACTACGAGAGTCGTCAAAGTAAGATATGATTTTCATCCATGAGCACTACATCACAAAAAACATCACCTTCATACTTTCCAATCACAAGTGGAACTATCACCTACTTAACCACGTGCATCTCTCCACTGTCATTCAACCACTGAAGTCGATATGGCTTTGGGTGCTTGATTGTATCAAGATTCATCTTTTGCACCAAGTAACAACTAGACACATTTGCACAAATCCTCCATCTATGATAACACTATAAACTTTATTAGTAACAAAACAACGTGTATGAAAAAGATTCTCATGTTGTGATTGATCAACTTCTTCTTTAGTCCGCATGCTCAGAACTCTTCTCACTACCAGCACATCTCCAACTGTTGCTTCAGTTTCAACTTCCTCAAGCTCATCATCACTCAATTCTTGATCAAAGGTCTCCACCTCTTCCTCAGAATATATCTCATCGTTGGCTTTAAGGAGCATTGTTTGTTGACTTGGGCACTGACTCGTAATATGACCTAAACCCTGGCATTTGAAACATTTAATATCACGATATCTTGATGTAAAAGGTGTAGAAGTACCTTGTTTAGCCATAGGTTTCATCTCAAACTTCTTGGGTGGTTCTGACTTAGATTTGTTCCACTTTGGACTCGGTTTCTCCCACTTGGAGGTCATTTTCCATGTCGAACTAGAATAAGAACTCAAACTCGCCTTTGTTACGGATTTTGTCTTAAGCTGTTGTTCAACCATGATGGCTTGGTAGAGCATATCCTCAAGCTATACATAATGGTGCAACTCTACAATATCAACTATCTCTCGATTTAGGCCCTGGAAAAATCGTGCTATAGTAACCTCACGATCTTCCTGAATGTTGTCTCTGATCAAAAGTAACTCCATCTCCTTGTAGAACTCCTCAACACCTTTAGATCCTTGCCCCAAATGTTGGAGCTTCTGATAAGTGTCACGAATAAAGTGTGTTGGAACAAACCTTCTCCTAAAGATCCTTTTCATCTCATCCTAATCATCCAAAGGATCATCTCCATCATGTCTCATGTTGCTCAAAACCTAATCCCATCATCTAATAGCATAATCAATAAACTCAATAGATTCGAGTTTTACCTTATGGCGAGCAGTATAGTCATGAAACTCAAAGATCTTCTCCACTTTAATATCCCATTCCAAATATGCCCCTGGATCATTCCTTCCTGCGAAGGTGGGAATCTTAATTTTCACGTTCCCTAAACTTTTCTCACAAACATGTCTCGGGAAGGCTATATCATGGGCAGCCTGATATGGGGGTCTTCGGGGCTGTTGAACCCTCATTTGACCACAATTTGCATGGGCTCCTCGTCTAGGTGGCTCATAATGATCATCAATGTCAACAGACCATGCATCATAATCATCTCGTTCATCCTGCTGCTCAACAATGTTCTCAGGTGGATTTAGGGTTGACCAGTCACGACTTTACATGTCTCGAGCAGCAACTTTTGGGGGGCAGTCAGATCCGCAAGGGCAACTTTGATTGGCTGGTTGGTGGATGCATCAGCAACCATTCGGACTTCAATACGTGCCATGCATTCTTGAGTATTCTCAGTGGCTATCATCAATTGGCGCATCATAGTCGCCATTTGTTCAAGGGTAGTCGTTGAAGGTGTTTCCTCCTCTGTAGAGTGATTTACAGACTTGTCTTTAAGAGACATGTTGTGTACCTGCAAAGAAAAAGATTAGCCTAAAATCTTTAGTCAATCTCCAACTCAAACCTTTTCCTCAAGCCAATATCATTCCTGGATGGGCTGTAACTTGATTCAAGGTGAGATTTACTAAAGAAGAACTATCCTTTTAAGGACTAAAAAGGGCGGCAGTCTCTGGTTTGAGTATGAAGAACTCAACTCGTGACAACTCTATGGACTCCAAGCAAATCAATATGACTCAACTATAATAGATCTCTTGTTGGTTGAACCAATTTTGATGAAGCGTTATTTTGAGGATTTTGAATTTCATTAATATTTTTTTAATCAGATCCACTTGCTCATGCTTTTGAAATCAAAAATTTTCAATTTTTTTAATAACCAACAATGTTACAACTCAAAAATTCAAAGAACAATATTGCATGTAAAGATAGATCTATCAAACAATTTCGGCCTCAAAGCTATCAATGAGCTAAGCAACCTAGTGTATGATAGGGGAAAAAACATCCTAAACCTATCTCTGATACCAAATGATATTTATCTTTGTTGAACTTGTGACAAAATCCCACACCAATTCGATGATTCAAACACACGATCTAAAAGGGACGAGTTTGTTGTGCTTTTGCCTGAATACAACTTGTGTCAACTAACGAATAGTCACGATTTTTATACCGGAACGCCACCAATCAACTCCCTGAAAGCAACTTGTGCTAACCAAGAATCTCAAGGATAAGTTCTATGAAGACGCCACTTCTCTGATAAGGAAAAGAGGCTTTAAACTTATTGGCTCACCCCTCTCAAGCTTATTCACATGATTCACGCCTTCATTGGGCTCTTCAACAGGATGCTCGTGGATGCCTCTTTTAGTGGACGGCCCGGGTGCAACTTGGATTGCATCAGAGAGGGTGATTGATATGAACCTTACCAACAAATGTGACAAAACTCAATACCAATGATTGGTGTTTCAAATACCCAAGAATAAAAAATAACAAGTTTGTTTAGCACTTTATTCGTCACCTATAAAGAGGTGAGAAGTCTATAGTTTTATGTCAAAGGAACGTCACTCAAGGAACCATGATTTGTCTCAACCAAGAAATAGCCAATAAGTTTTTGTAAAATGAAATGCCACTAGACTCAAGTGAATACTAAATAAGTCCAAAGAGTTTTCATAAACTTTTAGAAGGATTCACCTTACAAAAACACTTAAAATACTTGAACAGCTATTAAGGCTACAATGTTCGAACTAGTCCTATTTACAGGCCATAAGATTCATTCATGAAATGTATGTTCATGACTTATTTAATGGCCTTTGACCATGGCTTTTGAGGAACTTTTAGTTGGTCAAGCTTTTATCAGCCTTCCAATTGCTTTTGTCTTGGACCATGACCTTTTCATCCATAAATGTGGTGCTACCGAACTCCTTTGTCCAACAAACCTAGATAACCATAGCCTTCAAAGTGGACACATGCCGCATGCATGTGTTCACATACTCAAACATGTTGACTGGACCATTCTTATTTGTAGGGTCCAATGGATCGTCCCCTCCTTGCTTCTCTACAGTCCAATGCCCTTGAGCCCAATAAGTCCTTCCTTGAACTTCTTAGCCCGGCACACTTGGAAATGCTAATGGTTCTTGTGTCGCCTCGGGTACATGTGGTGCAATGGAATTTGCATTATCTAGAGCATAGAGGCTAAGATGGCTTGCAATTTAGGCAAACACCTCGAAGTACTACTCGTAGATGATAGACGAGCCTCAGGCCTTATAGACTTTTTGTATGTGATTTGACATCCACGCAAAGGATAGCATACTTGATTTCCACTGGATGTTGGTGGTGGAACCCTCATGCCTCCAAACTTAGCCTTGTATTCCCCATAAACTTCTTACAAAGAAGATTCGACTTCCTTAGCAACATTAGAAATCTAAGTCCATTCACTTTCCGATTTTATTCATTGCTACATAAAAAATGCCAACTTTGCTCGAGATTATAGGATAAAAGCCAATGAATATAACAAAGAAATATTAGATCAGCAGTTTAAATACCTACTCTTTATTGCTTGTGCGACACCTCCAAGTTGGGCATTATCCTTACGTTCATAAATATTATTAGCTATTAGTACAAGTTTATGCACGCTAGAGGAGATGTAGGGCATGACATCCAAACAAAGCATTTGTAGCCTAATAAAATACTTCCATGAACTTGACAATCTTATCAACAACCCCTCCAAATCAAATGTCAAAACTAATGGTGGATTGGATGAAACATGCATTTGTGCATTCATCAAATATTGTGAGGAAGTTTGTACTTGGATGCTCTCTTCAACATCATATAGGTCGAGTTCCATCTAGTGGACATGACTACATCCAAAGTCTTAGGCGTGCAACCTAAGGAGACACATTGATCTTTAAGAATATTTATACGTTGGTTTGATAATCTTATCCAACACACTGCCTTGCAAACTTTGCCAACATACTCTTCCAATGCTTTCAAACCTCCATGCACGATTAAATTAATCACATGACATGCACACCTTTGGTGTAAAAAAAAAAGACCATTATATGGTTTCAAAGGATCCTCGGGAGATCTCATTGCCTTAGCATTATCGAATGTGATAAAAAGAGTGCACCCAATGACTTAATAATTAGTAAGGATCTCCAAAATGCTATCAACAATTATCTCTCTACTGTGCCTATCAACCAATCTAAAACTTATGATTATCTTTTGCAAAGTCCAACTATAATTAGTCGTGCCACAATACTACAACAATCGAGATGGACTCTAAAATCTCATATATCATACGCCAAAGCACCACAACACTTGAAGGCAATAAACTCAAATTTCAATGCACCAACATGCTTCTCATAATTTTATATTATAACACGTCTCATTGTTTGTGCACTAACCGTTGAAAATAAAGGGAAATAATTTTTGATATGTTTCTGATAAGCAGAACCCTCCCCAAAGTTGATAGGCAAATCACACATAATGTAGTGAGCGCAAAAAGATATTTCCATCATATCTTGGAATCATAACGCCTAGCAGTTAACCATCCATCAATAGATAAATGTTGTAAGGATAGACTTGGTAAATTTGTATCCCGATGCTTCAATTGACATTTTTGAAAATGCCTCACCAGCGTGTTGGTATCATTGGTTGTTGAGTTCCCATTATAATCCTTGTGACAATAGTTGCATCTAGCTTTGAACACTGTCTTGCCATCCTCAATAAGCTCCAATCTTTCAAAATGGTTCTACACCTTAGAAGTAAGTCTCTTTCATTTTTTCTTGGCATCCCTGCTAGTGGTTCCTTGGGAAGGAAGCCCTAATTCATGAATCTCATCCCAACAATCATTTTATATCAATCTCATCTTCACTATCACAATCCATTTTCTACAAAAGAACACAATATTGCATAAAAATCAGAGTAAAAAAGAATAGCTGATGCAAAAAATCAGAATAAAAAGAGTAGAACAAATAAGGTTTGCATTATTTGAGAGAAACTGAACAAGACAATGTTCCGCAGATTCATAGGAAAAAGCTCGAGACCTATCCCCATGGTCACCAAGCCAAACAAAATCCAAATCATCCCAGGACGTGAATGATTTCCTCAATGACATTAAGAAAATATAAAGGAACAAGGCAGACATATATGAAAATAATAAAAAGAACAAGCCAAAGCAATCTGATGCTTACCAACGGTGACTCGAAGAATCCCAAAACAACTTTTTTAAGAATGTCAAATCCAAATTAAATTGATCAACTATATTGAAGTACATTAACTACATTACAAAATGACAAGAAGTGATGAGGAAGGAAGACAGTTCTCATTGCGTCTACGGGACTTCGCCTGCCGTCCAACAAATATCTGTATGTAATATTTTAATAAGACAGTTTTTACCATGCAGCGACTGAAGTATGAACCTAAGCAGGTAACTTTTGAAAATTTGGCCGGAGATGTGCTTAACAAATAAACAAGCATGCGAATTGCCAAGGAAACATAGGCTAAACTTTATACCAATAGCAACCTATAGGCGCTAGGGGCCGGTTTATTGATGTGAGGTGGATCAAGAAAAGGGGAAGTTCAAGTTATAATTCAGAAAAGATTCGTGTATATATTTCACAAAAATGTGAAATTAAAGTAGGCGATAAAGTAGGTGGAAGGAATGTAAATAAAGGTATTAGGTATCATTTCAAAAAAATTGCATAAACATGATATGCCTTATTTGCAAGATGGAAGACCCGTTGATATTCCATTAGGAGTACCCTCGTGAATGAATAGGCCTGATCCTTCGGGAATACCGATCGGTATTCAGCATTCCCGAACCGTACCGATAAAATTTGGTAATCAAAAAATTAACCCTATTATGAGCCGAATAACCGATGTACCGCCTAAATCGAGATTTCGGTATTTGGTTCGATTTTTTGGTATACCGAAAAAAACTACGACCACTTTATTATTATTTTTTAAAAATAATAATAATTCAGCCTGTATATTCATTTTATTAATGTTTAAGATGCTGAAAATGCAATATCAACACTCAACATGTTTATGACAAGTTTAATATGTTTATAAAATGATATAAAAATAATATAAATTTATACGTTTTATATAAGGTTTATAATGATAAGTTATATTATATAAGTTTATATAAATTTATTTTGTTATAAGTATAGAATAAACTGTTTAATTTATGGTTTGTAAAATTATGAAGTTATATAAGTTATAAGTTTAAGGTAAAGTTATAAGTTTACAAGTTTAGCCATTTAACCTTTAGGGTAAGTAATAAGTTTATAAGTTTGTGTTATTTACAATAAAGTTTATAAGTTTAGAATAAAGTTATAAGTTTATAAGCTTTTACAAATTAAAAGTTAACAAGTTTAATATAGATTATGCTTTAAGGTTTAAATTATAGAATTTATTGTTACTTGTTAGGGTTTGGGGTAGAGTTTAGGAGAAATATCATTTCACGACATACTGGTTATGATTTTTTGGATTTAGGGTATTTTAAGGATAATATTTTATTTATATTTTTGTTGGTTTTTTAAAAACCTATTTTAAAATTAAAATGATGAAAATCCTAAAATTGAATTACGAATAACACAGCAAAATATATATAAAATATTACGAATAACAAAAGCAACCTGCAACACCATAAAACAAGGCTGATTGTCTCATGTCTAAAGTCTTAATATCAACACAAAATTGCCAAAGTCACCACTTAGTAGCCAGTACTCATAAGTTATAACCAAACCATGAAACCAAAGTCGCAACCAATTACCAAACCAATTGCAAAACCATGAATCGAAAGCCACATCACAAGTTACAACTCACAAGTCTCCAAGACTCCAACCACAACCGAGTTACAGAACCATGAAACCCATTATCATGATGAGTATTGAATCATCAATATCCAATGAAGTCAACTGGAAGATGCATGATATTCCTCTCGGATGATAGACTTAGGTAGCTCACCAATCCCCTCCAGCATGTTTCGTTAATATGTTTGCATCTATAAAAATAAAAATAACATCACAAATTAAGAATTAAACTAAGAAGTTATACTAAAGTAAATGAATCGAAGATAATAGAAGTTAATAAAATAGTTATCACCTGCATCAAGTTGATAACTCAGTCCTCCCTCCCATTTCGATGAAACAATATTTTAGTGTTTTCTCTTAACCAGTTTTAAGCACAAATTAGACCCTCAGCAGTCCTAGGATCCAATGAGCTTTGAAAAATACTAAGAACCCTTCCACCTGTGCTAAAGACCGATTCAGATGTCACTGTTGTGATAGGAATAATTAGAATGTCTCAAGACATTCTAGCAAGCACCGGATACTTAGCCCCTATTTTGCGCAGGCTTCTTAAAATTATAATTGACTTATAAACACCTTTTTTCAAAAATAACTCCTCATTTTTTGAAAAAAAGTTCTTATAAGCCAATTATAAGCATAAGAAGGCTGCACAAAACATCCACTTAGCGTCATGATGTTTCCACCATTTTAATATGTTTAATGTAGATGTTGGTAGCTCAGGACATTAATTAATGTATCTATCCAATTCGGTCTATTTGTTGAATTTTGAAGTACAAATCAGACGTGCCCATACATCAAATTATGGATCTTGACTAGAAATACCTATATCACCATCTATATTGCAACCGGAAGAAGAAGAATCACCACATAATAAACTATACTCATTAGAGAGTTCTAATGTTGTATGCTTAGCCATCGCAATGACGCTAGCAGGTTCAGTGACCCTCATGATATTAGGCAACCAAAATTCACAAACTTTCACAAATGTGACCACAAACTAGATATTTTGTGACCCTTGCTGTGGCATGACACCTTTTTACCATATTACTTGCATATAGCAATAGGTTTTGTCCCTTCTGGAACGGGTATGAGGTCGTAGTGTTCACAAACTTTGGAGCGTTGTGTTTTCTTCATCTTTTTATGGGAGCCTGGGGAGGCCGATTCTATCAATTTTTTGTCCATATTAGTATCATCTGACAGTGTCTCTTCTTCAAACTTGGATTTCAGGAGAGTGAATTGCTTGTTTTTCTTTCCCTTTCTTAAAACTTGAAGAACGAGAACGACCCATCTAAAAAATATACAAGAAGAAGAACAAAGGTAAGCAAAGTATTAACTATTAAATAACAACCAACAAACCAAACCAAACATTAACAACCAAAAAATGAAATAAGAAATGTATAAATAATAAAAGTATATATCACAACTCAAATCCTATTCAATTGCTCAAATTAACAAAATAAATAAACTTAAATCCTATTCTATTAGACATTAACAACTTACAACCAACAATTAAAACATTAACAAGTTAAAATTGTTTGTATAAAGAAAGATTTACATTATGCTATGCAATATACCAAGTCGTTGTAAGAATGAGAGCATGTTTGTTTGGCTATATGCTTCAACTTCAACTTTGGATGATTGAATACGTTCAGATGTTAAACATTAACAAGTTGCTCTACTTCGGGTTCAATAATTTACTTATTTTACGGAATGATAATAATTCACCCTCCACCATTACCAGAGAAGAGAAGGATGCTGATCGGGAATAGCAAATCCATCTTACACTTTCAATAATCAGCAAATCCTATTGTTTAAAACGTTGAAATTTCAAAAACATGCTTCATAAATATAACATGAAGTTCTAAAACAAGGTTCCGATTTCCAAAACAACAACCAACAAGTACCAAAGCAACAATTACAAACAGTCAAACACAATTCAGCACCATCTCTACACATTTTATAGAAATATATAATAAAAAACACACAGGAAGATGGATATGCTTCAGCGCGATTATAGAAAAAGATGTTAAACAAGATTTATTTCAGAAAGTGTAGAATCCTAGCACTTTAACTGTGAACAAATTAAGTAAAACTATCCTCTCGACACCGTTGCAAGTGGCATGTCCAAGGTCTCCTTGAAACTAGAATTATATAAAGAATTTTACAACCTAATCATTTGCATCTTGAAACAAGGTAATGGATGCAAGAGAAATGTCGACCTAGACTCCAGTTGCCGAAATTCCTTCATTAATGTTCTTCTCAAGTAATCAGTATCTAGAAAACCTTCAAAACGAATCAATCCATCCACTTTCTGTTGTGTTTTCTTTTTAGAAAATAAGACCATAAGATGTCTTCTCATGTATCATATTAAGAAAAAATAATGTAAGACCAAACTGCAAAAGAAAGAAATGGATGATTTCTTTGATCTGACCAAAAGCTACAATGCATGAGCACATGCCCTTCTCAAAGTTTATTCAATGTTTAAAAAGGACACAATGACTTACAAGTCAACTTCAATGTTTTGATTAACTTTGAAATCTTGTAGCAATAGGCCAACAAGATTTTGGTTGTACAGAAACTTCAGGAAGATTATGACTAGTTCACTGCAGCCAAGGTAATATGAGTTGAGTTTTAGTATTTCTACATAGATTAATGTGTTTGCCAGGAAATTGAAGCAATTAGGCATATCACATTAAGAAACATTGAAACTTAACTTCAGATTTATTACAAATAGGCATGTTAAGGTTAATTTAATAGGATTCTAATCAACCCAATTTACACTATTGATGTTAATATGATTCGTTCGGTACAGTAGGATTCTTATGGAATAATATTGATTCCAAAACAGTTAAAACTATTTTTTTTGATAGGCCAAATTTCAATAATAATAATAATAAAGTGTATGTACAACTTTCTTACAGGCAGTAAGAAAGCATATAACAGAAAATAAAATAAACAAAATATAGATTGGGGACCTCTCATGCAAGGTGAGGTGTGAAAGTTCTACAACATTGATCTATTGACCGTCAGCTATGCAGGTTGCCATATGCTGACTACAGGGGTCTTTACCTAAAACTCAGCTCGTCCTGCACACCATATAGTATCGCAGTCAGGAGAGTGTTACTTTAGAATAGCAACATTGTTCTACTGACGGTCAACTATACAGGCAGTCATACTGCATATGACAGCAGGTGTCTTTACCGTAGTAGTCGACACTACTCAACCTGTAAGCCTTATAGCATCAAGATCGTTAGATTTACTGAATAACCCATTACACCCCTCTTTATGCTTCGAACTCTGCAGTGATTGAGTGGTAATTGAGTCCCAAGAGATTAACATTTCACCATGAGGCCCTCTTCAGAAGCTGGTAGGAACACGTGCAACTAGATGATTTAAGATGTTCAGAGTACTTCTTTTCTGCCTCCAACTTCCACAGGTAAAGGTTTTGCTAGATCGATAGGAGTAGTTCGAATGATGACATTTCCACACGAAGTAGAATAGGGTAACATGACCTGGAGTGTCAAGTAAACCACAGAACTACAACGGTACCTAACCTGTACCACATTAAGGAGAAGTGTAGTGAGATGTGTAATATCTTCTTTGAACATAGGGGAAGATAACTCCCTGTTAGGATGATCTTACAAGAGATGTTTGTGATGCTGGACCTACCTGTACCACATGGAATAGGTAAAATAATAATTGCTCAAGGAAGGTTACTTAAACATACGTACTCCATGTTCAAATAATGTAGGTCTGCTATTGTTTGGGCATGATAGTTACACCATTTGGAATAGTTGCATCAAAAACATTTATAATAATAAACATTATAATACATCATCGTTGACATACCTGGTCATTTTTTGGGATTATAAGGTACTCAGGATGACATGAGGTTGTCGCAGCCAGTCATCAAAGCTGTAAGGAAAATTCATCACTTGTTTCCTAGCTTTGATCCACAACCAGGCATGCATTTTTATACCATGCTGTAGGAGTTGAATATGAGGGACAACAGCAAAGAAGTGAGATCTATTGCGGGCTTTCCAAACTATCCATATAAAGGACATCCAGATAGTGGTCCAAGTTGGTATGTTACAGCCTGGAGGAACCAGTAAAATGTGTTCCTAGAGGTTAGGAATTGAGGTTACTGAGACTGTTGGATGAAAAGGTAGCCAGCTCAAAATATCTTTCCATAACTCTAGCGTTAAGGAACACTCCTTAAAGAGATGAGAAATAGTCTCGTTTGCTACTCCACATAACGGACAAAGTATTTCCTGGTCGTTTGGAATGACTCCCCGCCTTGCAAGATAGCTTTTGTTGGTACAACGTTCTGAATCAACAACCATGTGAAGATGCAGACTTTCTTTGGAGCGAAACTTGTCTAGATATGATTTGAAAGGAGTAAATGAGTAGGAGGGAAGATCTGTTGAGAGGCAGAAATTATGGATTTATAAGCCTCCTTCACAGTGTAGGATCCGTCCTTGCAGCCATTAAAAACATATTTGTCCTTAGAATTTTCTTGTGGGAAGCTGTTCTGTAGAGCAAGCTGTAAATCTGACAGATCCAATAGGTCAGATGGTCTCAACTGCCTTCTCCATCTCCATCTCCATCTCCATCTCCAATACCAGCGTCCTCCTTCCCAAGCACCTGCATCCGCTACACATATGTCCTTGTATAATTCAATCCTGAACAGCCTTGGATAAGCCTCAGCTAGGGGGGTGTCATTCAGCCACCTATCACTCCATAGCCTAATCTATTCACCATTGCCTAACTGCAACTTTACAGTGTTCTTGAACCAGCTGGCATTCAAGGTTTCCTGAAGATGAAGCCACCACTCAGATGCGTATCTCGAGCCTCTTGGTCTACCAACTACAGAGGAGCTCCCTAAAGGAAGGAGTGCTCTGTAACCTGCAATGGACAGAGGATATTTGTTGCCATACTTTGATCTGAGCAATTCAGTGATGAGAGAGGGCTCACCATTAAGCAGCTGAATCCCTCATTTTCCCAACATGGCAGCGTTGAAAGAAGGAAGACACCAAACTCCTAGACCTCCCATGTCCAAAGGAGTGGTGATTTTCTTCCATGAAGACAGACTTACCACAAAAGAAGCCACACTAGATGCATATCAGTTGTTTAATTATGGATTTTGGGGCTCTGTAGCACGAGAAGAAATGTGATGGTAGCGCAGAGAGAACAGAGTTCGAGATAACCAATTTACCTCCAAGTGACAGTTGCTTGTGATCCCAAGCAGCTAAGGAGTTGTGGAACTTGTTTATAATTGGCTTCTAGGTGTTAAGATTCCTTGATTTAGTACCTACTGGGAGTCCCAGATAAGTGAAGGGAGTAACAGCTGACTTGCAATTCAGGTATGAGGCCATATCTTCCAACATATCCGTTGCTATGTTAACTCCAATCAGGGTGCTTTTTGAGAAATTAATCTTCAATCCTGAAACGAGTTCAAAGTTGAGTAGAATTGCCTTGAAAGCAAACAATGATCTCCACTCTGCTTGGCCAAAAATAATTGTATCATCTGCGAATTGCAGATGAGATATATGCACCTCATTATCGCCTACTTGCAATCTTCAGAAGATGTTCAAGTCTGTGGTTGTGTTGATCATGTCCGAGAGGCCTTGTGCCGCCAACAAGAAGAGGAATGGAGCGATAGGGTCCCCTTTCCTGATGCCGCAGGAAGGTTGGCATTCCCTAGTTGGACTTTCATTTATCAAGATAGAAGAGGTGGGTGACTCAAGTAGACATTTGATCCACATTATCCAGCAAGAGGGGAAGAGCATTCTCTCCATGATTTGCAGAAGATAGGTCCAATGAATTGTAGCAAAGGCCTTTTCAAAGTCCACCTTGAATATAAGGTCTTGCTTCTTCAACTTTTTTGTTTCATCAGCCACCTCATTGGCTAATACTACACTGTCCAGTAACTTGCGCCCTTTGATAAATGTAGACTGAGTTGAAGTTATCAGATTACTCACAACTTGACTGATCCTGATCGCAAGGATTTTGGAGATGATCTTTGGCATAGAACCAATTAAGGTTATTGGCATGTAGTCCTTGACATGCAGGGGGTTAGAGGATTTGGCTAGAAGATTAATGTGGGAGGCATTACTTCCTTTGCACAGTTTGCCATATCTATAGAACTCCAGAGTAAGCTGCATTATATTTGGTTTCAGCAAATTGATGAACTGTTTGATGAAGCTGAAATTGAGACCATCAGGTTCCGGAGACTTGTGGCTTCCACAGGTAGATATAGCAGCCAACACTTCTGCCTCAGAGAATGGTTGTTGCGAGAATCTGATCTAAAAATCTGAGGTTGGCAGCTAGATATGGTCTGACATGAATCCTTTATGTGAACCTTTCTTTGAGTGTTGGAAGAAACACTCCTTTACCAACTCAGGTCTTGCAGCCATGTTGCTCCATCCCATATACCACTTATTTTGCTAATGGCTCTAGATTTCTTCAAACTGTTATGGAAGAAAGCAGAGTTGCCATCTCCTTGTTGAAGCCATTTTAGTCTGGACTTTTGGTAGGTAATGTTGTTTAGTTGATGAGAGACTTTGTCCAGCTGCATATGTAGTTCGGTCAGATGCTGCAAATCTATATTAGATGATGGCTCGTTTTTTGCAGACAGTTCAATGCCACTGATGCTCTATAACAGAGAGGACCTCTGTTCTGACAGATTCCTGGGCCTGGAAATGTTCCATGTTCTGATGTGCTCTCTTAGGAATTTGATCTTTGTTAGCAATTGAAAGCTCATAAAGCCTACCTGAGTGTTATTCTTCCAAAATTGTTCCACTATATCACATAACCCCTTATCCTTCAGCCATGAATCAAGCATCCTGAGAGGTTTAGGACCCCAATTCATGGTCTTCGAGAATAGAACCACGGGACAGTGGTCTGACCCATCTCTGTCCAGTCCCTCCTAAATCCACTCATCATGTGTGTCTAGCCATTTATTGCTGATCAAAAACCTATCAAGTCTGCTCATCGCTTTTAGAGATTTCAAGTACCATGTGAATTTCCTACGTCCCATATATAAGTTCTGAAGTTCTAAAAAAGGAGATGAAGTTGTTGAAAAGAGAGACTTCCTGAACAAAATTATGGGTTGCCACCCCTTTTCTCTCCCGGAGATTAGTGACCGCATTAAAGTCACCCATGACACAACATTTATCTAGCTTGTAAGAAAGTATAAGATCAGTTATAGCTCGCCACTGAGCCTGTTTCTTTGTCAGATCATTAGGACCATAGACGTTTACCATGTGAGAGATGTTTGTGTCCTTTAGCCAATTACCAGAGATGCCAAGAAAATCGTCCCCTGAGAACATTGAGACTCTATCGAACTTGTTCTTGTTCCATAAGCAAAGTAGGCCTCCTGAGTGACCAATTGATCCTGAAAAGGCCCAGTCGAATTCAGCATCAAACAACAAGAATGCACACAGTTTTTTCTCAACATATACTAGCTTTGTTTCTTGAAGACTAATAAAATCCATCTTCACTTTACATATCAAGCGCTTCACTTGTTTCAATCTCTCTTGATTCCCAGGACCACGGACGTTATAAGTCACAATCTTCATAAACATGAGTTGATCTTGGCTCCTTTATGGGGGGACAAGGTCCTGGATGCATTAAGAGTCATATCTACTAGCAAGTTACAAAATACATTCTGGTTTGAGCCATAGACAACTCCCAGCTTGGTGCCTACTGCCATGATGGTGTCAACATTGTATTTGAGGGGATCAAGCAACTTGGCAGGTTGCTGTGGAGGAGCCACAAGAGGAAGGGGGCTAACTGAAGATTGCACTGACAGTTGAGCTAACCATTCATCTAGAGTTAATTGGACCAGGTTGAGTCAGCATTTTTTCTAGGCCAACCTCTTGGCCTTTTGATTGTCATGGGCAAGACTTGCAGTAACCAAAGGTAGAACAAAAGCTTGTTGGATGGGAGGGAACTCCTAAAGGGTAATTGGAATATCTGTTAAATCCTTGTCCTGAACGGGATCAGGTATTGGGTTCAAAGAGATTTCTTCCACTTCAGGTATAACCAGATGCTGATTAGCTAGAGGAGAAGAAATAATCTCAAGCTCAGATGTGTGAATAGGTATAGGCCTATCCAGAACATTTTCCAGCGGTATGTTCTCTATATCATGCGCTTCAGAAACTGTGTGAGGGGTCTCAATTAGTCTGTCTGCTGACTCGGGTGAGACCATGTCAGACATAGTTGGCATCACTTCTTCAGGCATTATAGCAAATACTTCACCTATGTCTGGCGAGACAACAGAAGGCTCCAGGCTATCTGCCAATGAACTAACTGAGACAGGGCAAACTAGGGTAATTGACTTCTCTGGCAAAATTAAATTGACCACGGGTGAGATCTTATCCTGTTCCTCATGTAGTGTTTGACAAGTTGTTGTCTCATCTAAAGAAGGGGGGCACCAATCAAGTTTGTGAGGCTGCCAGGACCTATAAGTGAGTGAAACCCCTGCAGGAGGAACAGGATGCTCAAATTCTCCTGTTACTAGTGAGTGACAAGATGCCTCACCGACACCAATGATAGGTAGCGAATCATTCACCCTACATAGATCCATAGATGAAATAGTTTTGTCCAGGGACTCGGAGTAAGAATCATCAATAGACCAGCCCTCGGAATCTGAAGCACCTAACTTATCACCATACCGGGGTAGAGTTGTATCTGCTGATTCCATTATATGCAGGGTGTAGGACATATCATCCACCTGCACTTGCAAACGTTGAACAATATTGACCTCAAGAGGAACTTGAATTACCAAAAATGCTGCATCAAGATGCTGCTTAGAGATATTCATGTCATCTATGGAGATGAAAGAGCCTATTTTATTGCCAATATCAGTGAAGTTCTGCAATGACCAGGCCTAAAGCGGGAGTCCAAAGATTTGTACTCTGCATAAACGACTGCAAGTAGGCTTCATGGGGACCAAGGCAATATATCAGTCACCCATTTGGCTAGCCAGACCTGGTCGTTTTTCAAGAGGTTGTCCAAATCCAGTGATTCCTCCTCCTATAGCAGTACCATATTTGGGCTCAGGGGTCTGGCCATGACGTTTAAATAACCAGCTGATCTCAGATTCCTTTGAAGCTCACACAAATTTCCTTTCTCAACCAGAGTGGCTGTGAAACTTCTACCCAACTAGGAATTTGGAGCCAACACTGCTTTTATTGATAACATAGCTGAACCTGAGGGTGAAGCTACGGATAGTTTGGGAAATAAGATCTTCTGAGTAGGAGGAGCAACTACATTCAATCTTTTATTGGGGCTGGCTTTGGAGTAGCGGGCTCTATTGGCGTGTAGCCGGTAAGAGCCAATCCATGTATTGTTCAACTTGAAAAGTAATAACTCATCATCTTCCACATTGAGAAATTCAACAAAAACAAACCGGGCGCCTTGAATATTGAGTTTACGAGCAATTGAGATTTTGTGAATCTTTCTTTGGCGTTTTAACACTGTTCAGCCTTTCCGTGTCGCCTCTTTGGAAATTTGTGAGATAGAAGTAGGTAGCCACAGAATTAACCATCTACACTGAGGTGCTAGGTTGGGTAACTCTCGGGCCTAGCATGTCAAGAACAGAGTGTGGGTTTTGCACTGGGAGTGGGGGAAAGTCGTCAAAGGAAATCTGGGAACGAACTAACGGAGCTTTTCCAGCCTTAATTTCAGCTCGTCGCATCAGTTTCAGTTGGTGAGGAGGGATAATCCATGGATTTAGAGCCATTGAGGAAGGTCGGAGCTGACCGCAGAAGAAGAAATAGTAGGCTGGTAAGGAAGCAGAGAAAGGTAGGAGGGAAAAGGTATGAGGGATGAGTAAAAGCTAGGAAAGAGGGAGGCTGATGCTCCCCGGGAGATGTCCCGGGGAGAAGGTTTGATGGACGATGACGATCAAGGACCGGAGACACAGAAGACGACCGCCGGAACATATGAGAAGAGAGGGACGCTGGAATTCAAAATTGCAATGTGTACGGAGAGAAAACGTACGGATGGGACTAAAAAAAACAGGTAAAACTATTAGTTCTGCTGGACGTAAATAATAAATACAAAAATTAAAAAGGATATGAAAATATGTAAAAGTCATGAAGAATTCACAAGTAAGGCTTGTACTAAAACAATCACGATGAAATTTGGACTAGAAATTCAAAAAAATTCGAAGAAGAACTCGAACTCAAAGAGTTAGCGTTAGGAGTTTTACCTTAATCCTTACCTTTTACCCTAGGCGTAGGCTACGAAAATGGCGACAACATCAGCCACAGGGGGCGACAAGCAAGGAAAACATGGAAGTCGAACTCGAGTCTCAATCTCGAAGAAGACGAAGAGCAAGAAAAACAGGAAAGTCCAAAATTTGAAAAGTGAATGTGAAAAGTGAAAGAAACGTTGGCTAATTGGCTTACAACTTCAACTTGTGCTTGTGACGTTTAGATTCAGAAGAAAAAAAAAGTGCCAAAAAAAGAAAAAGACAAAAACGACGACGTTTTAATTTCAAAAAGAAATAAAAAAAAATCGATAGATATTCGGTACATACTGATACTCGAAGGGTAAACCCAATGCCTTACTCATTAAGGATCAAGAACAACATCTGCATAATGATCCCCACCCTGAAATACAGAATACATGAATTTAATTGTGTATGTTTTTTATAATTAAGTATGCATTAAAACTGGTTAAAATGTACAAGTTAAAGGCAATGATATACCCCAACATTGAGGCCAATCACTCCGACTAAAATACATTTTAGGGGGGGAGCTACTAATACAAAGTCTTGGGTGACTTAGCCAAGCCGTTGTCGTCATTGAAAAATGATATAGCGTTGGACAAATGTGCGTAAGAAAACTCAAGACAGAGGTGTTTTCACCATTATACTCTCGTGTTGAACACTGATACAGAAATTAACACGGGTATATAATTGTCCATTTTGTGGTGTTACGCTTTTTTGTCCTGCGCTATATCATTTCTCGTCGTCACCACCTCGGAGGGCTTAACAAAAGCACTAAACCAATGCCATGACTAAACTTTGATATTCTCCACGATTTTCACATGTTCGAATGTCTCTTCTCAAAATCGAATACCATTCCTTGCATTCCATAGATTCCACGTAGTACAATGCCATATAGACTTCCATAGCTCTTGGCCCCGTCTCCTCGTAGCCATACCCATATGAGCAATAAAATGAATTTTTGGATCTCCATAACCCACATACATGATACCCATCCAATGATATATCTCTGACCAGACCAGACCAGACCAGATAAGATAAGCAGCCGGTAAAGAACACATGTGATGTGCTATCTGACTCACCATGAAAAAAAACTAAAAGATCTCATCTCAGGCGAGCACGTCATGCCCCAATAAACAAGATTGTCTACTATTGCAAGACACGACTGAAGAAGTCGCCAACAAAAAGCCATAATTTTGAACGGTAATCGCTTGCCCCAGATCAAAGCAAGTATAGGCTGTGAGGCCAAATCGAGACCCTGTAGAGAATGATGCACACAATAACAAGTCTTCACTGAATACACACCTGAAGGGTCGGCATTCCATCGCCATCCATCCTTCCCAGGTTTTGGTCAATGACCAATCATCATCGCCTCTATCTCCTGGACCTAGAAAACCTCGTGAGCTCGAAGATATCTGTGTCATAACCATAACATCTGCCAATCCTCACCATCTCGTACCCATTTGTCCGAAATGAGAACCTGCTGATCAAGTTCCAATGGGTATAAGCATGGGAAACGACCAACAAGAGTACCACCGTCCAGGCAACCATCCTCGCAAAATCTTGTACGATCGCCACTCACCACATTTCTCTTTAATCCATCCACAAACCAAGAGGATGCACATATAACAGAATGTACATATTTCCACCATCGAGAATGACCATCTCGTACAGACAAATCAGACCAATCCCCGTCGACACAACCTATATATTTATGAACTACAATATCACGCCACTGCCCAACTGCCCCAGTATGAAGCCTCCATCCCCACTTTGCCAACAAAGCAACATTAAATGATCCGAGATTTAGAAATCAAGACCTCCACATTCTTTACTTTGACACATATTCCCCAACTTATCCAGGCGATACCACGAGATGTTCTATAATACGATTTCCACAGAAAAGATGTACATATCTGTACCATCTCCTATATCACCGACTTTTGGGCCTTGTATAAGGAAAAATAATATACTAGCATACTACAAATAACACTCTTTATCATTGTCACCTTACCCCCAAATTTAGAAACTAATTCTCCCACGAAGCCGTTTTCTTGCGCATTGCAAGAATGAGAGATCGCCACGATCACACATAACATGGATTGCAACCCACCGGAATTCCTAAATACTAGAAAGAAAGCCCCATGACCACACAATGAAGTTCTCTCGCCAAACTCTATTGGGTGTCAAGAGGGATGTTTATTCTCAATATGTTGCTCTTCTTGAAATTAATACACAAGCCGGTCACGAGCTCATATAATCTCATAATAGCCTTCATACCTTGCACATTTTGAAGAGTTCGTGTCCCAAAAAACAAAGTATCATCTGCATATAAGGAATGAGTATAAATGAAATTCCCACAACGAATCTCATGTAATATACCAATATCAGCAGCTCGACGAAGTAATAAGTTAAGGCCCTCAGTGGCAATAACAAAGAGGAAAGGAGACAAAGGGTCACCTTGTCTTGGGACGAAAATCAAACATGCCAGCAGATACCCCATTAACAATAATGGATCCAGATGTCGTCTGTAAACATGCCTTCATCCAACCAATCCACCTCTCTACAAACCCCATTCTACGTATCATATTAAACAGAAAGGACCAATTCACAGAGTCAAAAACCTTCGTAAAGTCAACTTTCAAAATAATAGTAGGATCCTTAGAATATTTCGCATGATGCAGTAATTCACACGCTAGCAAAATACCCTCTTGAATCTGTCTTCCCCAAATAAAAGCCAACTACTGAGGAGAAATAATCTTATAAATCACCAACCTCAGTCGATTTGCCAGAAGTTTTGATAATAATTTATAAGCACTTTCCACCAAAGATATGGGTCGGAAATGATTCAACTCTGTCGGAGAGAGAACTTTGGCAAGCAATACAATAGATGTAGGATTTATTGTCTTGCATATATCACCGGAATAGTAAAATTCCCGCAAGAAGGCAATATAGTCTACTTTCACAACCTCCCAATGGGTTGGAGGAAATGAAAGTTGACCTCATCAGGACTCAGACTCTTCCTGCCAGAACAAGACATCAGAGTGGAATATATTTCATCATCCCTGAACTCTGCTAAGAACAAATTGTTATCCTCAGCAGATAGAACACGCTCACATGGGATCAGGATATTTGGCCTATTCACAAACGGCTCTGCAAAATGTTTCACAATACCCTGCTTCACCCCCGCTACATCATCTTTTTAAATACCATAAAAAATCACAAATTTCATTACAAAAATGACGATTACGTACTGGAGCATGAAAATATCGAGTGTTACAGTCCCCTTCCCGAATCCAAGAAGTTCTAGGTTTCGGAAAGATAATTGCAGCCTTTCTTTTCTGGGCTTGCTGTAAATCAATCAAAGCCAATTTCCTGTCATGTATTTCATCTTCTGATAATGGACAAGTCTCCCTTATCTGATCCAATAAGCGTAGTTTTTCAGATATACCATCAAGAACTCGATCAGCCATTCCAAACACATCATGATTCCAAACTTTAAGAACCTGTCTTAAAGCTTTTATACCACAATGCAGAATATAAGACTTACTTCCTACAAAAGACAAACTCTCCCATGTAGTATCCACTAAAGATCGAATACCTGGGTGAGAGTCCTAAGCATCCAATGTTTTGAACATCTTAGGTCCCTAATTCACTTTGTACGTCATCAACATAATAGGATGATGTTACAAAATACATCTATCAAAAGCATTCTCCTTTAGATCTGGCCATAAAGAGACCCAACTAGTTGAGAGTAAAAACCTGTCATGATGACTTGCACTCGTTCCTCTCCCAGTTAGCCAAGTATACGAGAATCTCTACAAAGGGGGGTCAATCAGAGCATTATCAAGAATAAAATTATTAAATTCTACAGTGTCCAACGAAGGAAGACTATGAGAGTTGAGTTGATCCGAGGTAGACCTGACAGAGTTGAAATCCCCAACCACACAAATAACACAGGAAGATACTTCCTGTATCATACCCAAAATGTGTAATCTCAATGCACGTTTATCGGTTGGAACATACGAAAAATAAACATTAATCATAAATAGCTTAGCCTGTGTTGTTGTCCATACTCCCTCAACTGCAAGGAAATTGGATAAGGAATGAATTTTAGTAGCCTCAAATAAGTCACCATTCCATATAGATAAAAGACCACCTCTCTGTCCATCTAGAGGACTTTCAGCCCATCGTAGACCTGACCCCCCCATAACTTATGAATAATCAGCCGATTGGCACAGTGTTTCTTTGTCTCTTGCAAACATAAGAACTCAACAGAATTAGAATAGGTAAGGTGATGTATGGCACATACCCGACCCGGGGCACCGAACTCTCGTACATTGATAGACATAATCTTCATTGATCAACAGTAGTAATCTCTGGTCTAACCTCCTCATGCAAATCCATCTCCATATCCCTTCTCTCCATAGCCACCAATCTAAAAACTTCAGTTGCATAAGATAATTCACTACTAAGCCCAAGCTTCTTACCTATCTACCAAGTCATCAGTGCCTCATTTTCTTCTTTAGATAAGCATCGGGTAGAGCCAATATGGTGGCCACATATGAAATTAGCGATGTCATTCATAGATGATGGAGGTTCAAATAAACGTTCTTGTCTTAGTACCACGTCTGATGAGGATGGCATGGGAACGACATCAATAGGGCGTTTCGAAGCATCATATGGGCGGCCACGAGTAGACTTTTGTTTCTGAACTTTTGTCTTTCGGGATGTACCATTCCTAACGTTATTTTCAATCTTAGCAGCATAACATTTCACCACCACAGCTTCACTTTGTATATCGGACGGTGCTTGGACATGGCTGCGCAAATCTGGACCGCAATATTGGACGACATAGGCGAGTGCTTGGGCGCTGGCATGTTTATCTCGGCCAGCAATTTGTTTTGATCAGGTGGCCGTGTGGCACTTTCCAGTAACATGGGGCAAAGCATATTCTACCTCTCAACGGCCGGGTTCCGGAATGACAATTTGCCAAACGGTAAACTTTCTCTTTCAAGCGTTCGAACATCACTTGGGGTATTCTATCCGATAGGCTCATCATGCAACACTGATTTTGTACTATTAACCACATTTTCCTCCACAACCTCACATGACCCATTCCCCACATCAACTCCAACCGTCGGCCGAACAACCTTCCAACGTTGTCCCACACCTCTTTCCTCCACAACCCCTACTAGAAACCACTCATCCTTCAACTCTACATTGACACTCTCATTGATTATACCTACATTGGATACCCATACAAGCATTCGAGGATGGTGCATCATAATGCGCTCAGACATGTAGTGATCCAACCGCACAAACTGCCCGAACGACCCAGCTAAGTGCTTAAAGAACTCAGGATACCAACAGTGCAATGGTGTGCCCTTGACTTGCAACCATACATCTTTAGTTCCATCCCACGACACCACGATCGGACCCCGCCAATCCAAGTAACCCCGCCAAGTGTGGTTCTTCTTGTAGACGGATTTGCAGCACATCCAAAGGGTATGAGACAAGAACTTCACCCCCTCTACTAGGATCACCTTCCCTTTGCCTAGTTCGCTTTCATGCAACTTCTGAACAATCTCCGGTAGTGCATGCATAGGCCGGCTGAGCACACATGTATCAAGCCATTTCGTTACTGAAAAAAACTCCTCAAAGTGCACCACGCGCGCCCTCTTTCTCAGTGATGGAGGCAACACATAATTGCTCGAGCTATGAGCTGCCAGTCCAGGCCGTTGCTTAGAACCTGGTACCACGACAACCTCCCGCTCAGCATGTCCCCGAACACGAGTCACAACCAACTTGTAAGAACTAATCCAACACCCTGACATACACTTCTCAAGCAACAACTGATCACCCTTTGGAGCAAAACGCACAAATCCAAAATGGCGCCTGTTTACCACTTGGTTCCGTGGAATAAACACATCTCGAACCTCTCCGAATGCCAAAAAATAGCGATGCATCTGCCACACGGTGCACGCCGGAGGTAGATTTCCAACATGAAACAAATATGCCTCCTCCTGGAGCCTCTTGATGTGTTCCGGCAGGAAGTAATGCCCCTCATGAACCGCTGCTCCTTCCTCGACAACCAACTTTCCTTCCCTTTGACATCTTTGCTGAAACTGTCAGCTCCCTCCATCATTCTCCTGATCGGCTCCTGTCACCCGCACATCCTTTGCTGAAGCAGGCACTTTCAAAGGAGCATGGTCCAAAAAAATCGGATCTTAAATGGAAAGATCTGATTTTTTTGGATCTGTAATGGTTGTATCCTCCCTCAGCACGACCCCAGCCACCGTGACAACGACCTCAGCCACACCGGAACCTCTCCCACTCACCATGAACACCGGCCAAGGAAAACGCGTCAACAGATAACATTGCCTACGTTCCCGCAACCTCCTTCAGCGTGGCGTCCTTCTACATCTCCTCATCATTGTCCCGCACTAGCTTTCCCTTACCGCGCTCATCTTTTCTCGTAGTTTTACGGTCACTTTGGACAATGTCCACGACCGTGTCAAGGTAGTATCTGGCAATTTTTGAGACAGAGTGCAGTTTGTTCTTTTTTGTCATGACGTAGCGAGGTAAATGTTTTAAATAAGGAAGATGTGAAATTGCATCTTACACAATTCGATCCATTAACCTCCAAGTGGAAACAAGTGATGCACAACAACCAACTCATCTAAATATAAATTGTAACAATACTAAAAAATTATCCATCAATATTGAAATCGAATACAGATAATTTTTTAATATTGATCAGGTTTTTGAACACCCCTACGAATGAATATAGGACAAATATTTGAATATTTGTTGGGGTTAGCGGGGTGTTTGCTAGAAAAACATTATTGAATAGCGCATTTAATGAGAGATTCGAACAAGAAGCTTCCAGAAAACTCATTTTTTCTGAATTAATTGAAGCCAGTAAGCAAGCAATGAATCCGTGGATTGAGCAGGGCCGAAATGGTCAAACCCCATCATTATGCTCTTTTTTACCAGGCCAAACCAACATTATTCGACCCCTTTGCGGTTGGGCTGAGTCGGGATGATCGACCCAAACGAACCATGCATACACATTCCACTAGTTGTGCCATGTTGGGCCCAGTATTTAGACACAATGGCCCGGCACAATCCAACTCAACCAAATTTTCTTTTCTTTTTTCATAAAAAATAAAAAAATATATTTAAATCAAAAAATATTATGGATCAGGCCCGGATGGGCCACGGGCAAAAAGATCGGTCCAACCCAGTCATAAAAACTTAGACGGGGTTGGGTTGAGCCCTCTAGTCCATCTCGCCTGATTTAGGGGATCGGACAGACCCAATTTGCCCGCTTACCGATCTCTAAACCCAAGTTTAAGAAAAAAACAAAATATTTGATGGAAGGACAGGAATCCTTATGAACAACCAATTAAAATAGGAAATCCTCAAATCTTAAAATTAATTCATCAAGTTGATGATGAAATTCAAGGATGTTCTAGTGGACATTATACTCTTGTTACACAACAACCCCATGTGATTATCAACTTTCTTACCAATGGAAACTTAGTAAAATGAAAAACTATAAGAAAAATGAAAATGACTCATTTTGTACCAAAACCTTGAACTTCAGCAACCTGAGAAGACAGACGATAAAGGTCTATTTTTTTAAATCTTCAGGCTTCTGCAAGCCCTAGATTCAGAGGTTGACAGTCGAGATCGAGACTGCCCGTTCAACAATCAAAATGAGTTTCTTTCAATTTCAAATAATATTTGGTTGGTTTGTGCCTGTTGTCCAAAAAAATGATGTGGGAAGCCAGATACAAAAATAAACAGGCCAAAACCAAAACCAAACTCTAAAAAAAAATAAAACGGGTCGTGTCTGGCCAATTCCTTGAGCTAAAAAATAAAGCCTAGCATGGTATGGCCGTATAAACGAGCTAACTCTGGACACTAAAAAATGGGTAATAGGCCAGCCCAACACATAGCTTAGTGGGCCATGTTGGCCCATTACCCTTTTTGGGTGGGTCGGATGGATTGGACTTGAATAAATAGGCCAAAATCATACTTCAATTATACACTTGTTATACAACAACCTCTCTATGTGTATGTTAATGATATCCACCTGTCTGTTGTCGGTAGCGACTCTTGGCGATGGACAGCAAAAGCACATGGAGACAATTTTCACTGCTTATAGGAAACTTTGTTAGGCTGCGTTCAAGTACCTAGACAACTATGGGATTAAATTTGTCCAGAATGTGTACCCCATTGTTTGGTACTATAGTCAAGGTTTTGTTAGTTAGAGTCATCTCCTTTTTGGTAACGGTGAACAATCGAATGTTTGCCGTTAACCAATGCTTAAATCAGTTTGATTCACCCAAAATACCCTCTTAACTCTAGTATAAATGTTGGATAACCCTGCTCTGTACCACTTAATTCACCCACAACCACGGTACCAAACACATCCTTAGGGGCATTTGTTCAACCATGATCAGAGATGGGTGGGGTCTGGCGACAATTAGTATTGGATAAAGTCTTAGTATTTTCTTAAAAAAATATTAGAACTTTCTTACAGAGTAATTTGGAGGGGAGAAGCATCAATTGGACCAAAAGTGATATGTCTTGTAGATTTTGCTGTGATTCAAAGGAAGATACATTTCATTTATAATTCACATGTAGTGTGGCTTATCTAGTTTGGGCGGAGTGCTATGCCTGGTTTGGACTCAACTATACAGGACACTGAGACACTCAGTCCAACTTTGAGATGTTGTGGTTAGCCGTTGTGTGGGAGTTTTGGTGTATGAGGAATCGTATCAAATTCTCGGATTGAGTTTTGAGGCACACATAGTGCTTGAAAAGTTAAGGTCAAATAGGATAAAAATTCATGGTAGAACTGAAATGGGATTTAAGTTTTTAGATGCATTGTGCCAGCCTAGGCTCTTTGTGTCGATTTTTGTTTTGGGTGCAGAACCAATACAGTTAGTTGTAGGCAACAAGCGGGTCCAGCTAGCTCGACATACTAGTTTAAAAAAGTGTGTGGGCCCGGGTCCGCCCGTGTACAAAATGGACGGCCCACCATGACCCAGTTTTATCATAGGTAGGTTCAGGCCACCTGTGTATGCCATGGGCCCGCCTTTTTTTATTTTTTATCTTAATTTTTTATTATTATTTTGAAAAACAAAAGTGCAACAAAGACTCACAATCTCCCACTCGAGAGGCAAGCGCCTTATCTATTAGGCCGCACGGTCCTGTCTATAAGTAAAATATTTTTTTTTACCAAAATGGGTGAGCAGGCCAAACCCATAAGACTCAAAATTTGAGCTCGCGGCTGTCCCTCCCAAAAAATAGGTGGGCCAAGCCCACCCATTTTTTTTGCATAACTGCCTGTGGGCCGGGCCCGTTTGGATCGGCCAGTTTGTCCATCTCTACAGTAAAGGATGCAAGAATACAAAATTGGGAATGGAAGATCTAAAGCTGAGCAATGAAATAATATAATAAAGAAAATTAGAAAAATAAAAGAGAGTTAAAATTAAATGAATCAAATTCAATAAAAAAAACAAATTGAAAATTCAATATCACGTGCTGCCATGAAAGAAATTTATAGCCATATATATGAATTTCAAATATTATGATAGCTCATAAGAATGACTGTGGTAAAATTTGTTACATTAAATTTAAATTTTATTATTTTCTAATAATTATGTTCATCATTAATTTTGCCGCTATCACTTATTATTTTATTATGTTCTAATATTTTTACTATTATTTTATCATTTTCAGCATCTTTATTTTTTATTTCATTTTTTTTAAAGTACTTCTATTTCTGTTGTAGTTATAGACAATTTTCAATTAATTTCATTTAATATAAATGGTAAAATAGTCTTGTCCTTTTATTTTACCAACCTCATAGTAAAATAATAAGGCCAGTTTGGTAACAGGATAGTTTTAATCTCGCTTCATGTATAACTTCAGTGTTCTTGTCGGACTACATAATCCTTATGGAGTTTGGTACACACTTTTTTATGGTATCCAGATTTTTACGAAAATCTGGTAGCAATAATCCGTCATTTAGTGAAACTGTATTAACAAGTATTTTTTTGACTCGTGATTAAATCAACTTTAAATAACCGAATTGCCCCTAATTTTGCTATATATATAAGTACTTGTCTTATTCAAACCCAAGATTTATCACCAAAAATTCTCCTTCACCTTCGATTCTCGAAGTCGCCCATCACCATCTTTTGAAGTTCACTTTCTAGCCGAAGATCCATGGCCTGGGCAAATTCCTATGGACACGTACGATGAGATTTAACCTCCGGTTGTATGCCACAAGTAGAAGTTCTCGGCGGAGGTTCATGATCCGGCTGGCTTCACTAGAGGAGCCGTCATCCTCTTTTCCCGATACATGCAATAGGCACACTTGTGTCTGACCTGGGGATTTGGAGGAAAATCCTATATTGCTCAGTTTGGTAGTCAGTTAGAAGGTGGGCTAACTTTGGATATCAGAGGGTTATCCAAGTTAAGCCAATGTTTGGTAGCCACACAGTTTTTATCTCTGGCCCGAAGGATAACTTTGCATTTTGTCCACAAATCTGGTCCTAAAAGTTTGGACGGATTGAGTTATCCGCCATCTATCCCAGTACTAAAGTTACATATATGCATACGTTTCAATATTTTTACGACAATACCAAATATAAAACCACACCTCAAACCTAATTTTTGGTACTTTCTCCAAATCGATCTGGAAACCCTCAGCGTCTCCCTCTTCCGAGGATCACTTGACTTCCCGCATCTCTGTTTGTGAAATTGGATCACTTGACTTCCTTGTTATTGGTTCGAAATCGATCTAGACTAGATTCCAGGAGCGTATAAGATCCTCCTTCTCACTCCACGGAAAGATTCTTCAGCGCCACATGTTTTTGTTGAACCGATAGGAAGTTAAATTGTTAGAAGAGTCCTCCTGCTGTTCATTCATGGGGAAAAGAGATTGGCAATGGTGAATTCCGCTTAGTAAAGCCTTTCTCCACGTTTCTTTTGTTTTTGGCTCCTATGGGTTTTCAATCACTTTTTACCCCGCAGCAACCCTAATTGGTAGAATAATTATTGGGTTTTCAACCAATAATCTCTTGCATCTGAGTTATTTTTGTTTGATTTTGCTCAAAATAAATGTAGGGTTTGTCTATAGGGAAAGAGAATTTTTACCAACATGATGAGGGTTTTTATGTAAAATCATGTTCGCTTTCATGAAATGGTAGGATAACCAAAATTGATCATTCAAATACCAAACAGTGGATTTTGTTTGGGTGTTAGCCAGCAAAACAATACAAAACAGAGGATAATAATCGTTATCCGCAAATAACCTTGAAGTTATCCCTGAAGCCGGATTATACCAAACTAAGCCATAGAGATTGACGAACCCCACATACCCACACACCAGAAGACATTTTCGCCCCTGCATTTGAGATGACGGACTCATCCTCCCACCAAGTCCACTAAAACCATATCTATTTGTTATTTTCCATTCGAAACATTGAATCTTGTTAAATGTTATAGTATGATTTCTTTTATGCCATTTTGAAACTTGTTTCTACGGTTCTACCTAACTATTGGTCGTATCGTTTTCTGTTGTGAGTATTTTGCATTGTATATTGAAAAAATCTGTATTGAATGAACTAGTATTTAAATTTTATAATTATTGTTCTCACTGTTGATTTTAATTTTTAATTTTTTTCATTAGTGAAACCTACATGTCTAAATTATGTATGCTTATGTAGTTTAAGTGAGCAAATGATGAATTTTTATTTTGTTATTATTCTATTGCGTATCGAAAAATTCTGATATCATTTTCTGTCATACTAAACAAATTTGTAATAATGCGATATATTTGTCAGATATTACGCATGCTAATCTAGTATAAGTGAGCAAATGAATAGGAATGTGTTGCTTCTTCGATAGGAATCATATTATTTTCTTTTGTTTTCCTTTAAATCATTTTACCCTTTTGTTTCTCTAATATATTATGTTTTATTTCATACGATTCTTAAACCTATTTTCTGCTATATGTTATCGTTTCTTTATTACATCTTTGAAACCTATTTTATGTTATGTATTATGGTTTCTTTATTACAACTTTGAAACTTATTTTTACGGTATTCTTAAAGATATTATATTTTTTTCTTACTAGACAATTTAGATATCCGAGACATCTCTCCAGTCAATCCACTAAACTCAAGGCCTACCGAAAGATTTAAGCGGCCAGTTCGAAAGAAGTGAAACAAAATGGACTATTTCAACAGACTCTTTGCAGTTCGTGCCAAGACTTTGGGTAAAGATCCCTAAAATGGCTTCCAGTATTTTTCTCTTTTTTCTAAGTACTTATTTTTATTAATGAAATTTGGCTTATAAAAAAAAGGATATGGATGAAGAAAAGGTCTGCTATGGCTACTGGAAGAATCAAGTAGGAGCTGGAGCCTAGGAGCTTGTCGAACTTCAACCATGTGATGGTTTGAAACACGTACATGACCTGTAGTGAAAATGTTTTTAAACAGGCCAGTTAGTTTGGGAAGGACAAATATGATTTAGGGACTTCAACGAATGTTTGTGGATGTATGTATATTAGTTTATTTTCAATGGTTGTGCAATGGGTATTTGTGTATATGTCGTGGATTTAACATCCTTAAACATTTTGTTGATTGCAATGGTATTTGGGTTCAAGGATAATGATGAGATCTTACTACAGTGGTTAGTTATGACTCAATTTTCATTGTGTTATTCAATTGTGTAATAACAACTAACAATCACATAACATAAGTTTGAATCCTGCACGTTGATATTTCTAGCACACAGAATAGAACAATTTTTTCCAGCTCACATAATAGCACAACTCTTTCCAAGTCTCTTTACAACTCACAGAAAAGTAAACTAAACGCAACTCACAAAATAGCATAAGTTATAAATCACAGAAAAGCAAACTAAATCAATCAAAATGCTAAAAATTTCACAACATAACGTATAACCAAAGTATCACGAAACAAGGTGCTGAACCTATCATAAGACATGACATAAGTTCACTATTTCAAAAGGTGAGATGTTGTAAATCTGACAAACATAAAACTAGTTGGGCCCATTTGGTGAGTTCACAACATTCACATCACCCCACTTCCCCTTCAATAAAAACTTCATATGTTGCTCCCTCTTAACACGCTCATGAGTCTTTCATAACACAAACTCTGAAGGGTCATTGAGAAGTTGTTTTACAATATCACATTGTTGCTCATATCCAAGGGTTGGAAAATCCTCTAGGGTCTCAAAAATAAATGTAGCTTATTCTGGTTTGCTTCAGTGCTGGAACCTGCATTTAAATCTAGCAGCTTAAAACCCTTCGGCATCAATTCCCCTAAGTCTGAGATACCTTCTGTAGTTTTGTCAAGGAAAATGTGTTGGGAGGACAATACACAAGTCTTTTTTTTTTTTGTGTGTGGATCGAGAACCAGGCTCAAGAGTAAATGATTGTGTTGGGAGGAAGCCTTCTCAACGGGTTCTAGCACTTTCTCAGCTGAATCAACATCATCAACTTCATTTTTTTTTATCACAAGACACATAATTCTCAACCAACGTGTCTGTGTCATATGCTGGCATCAAGTAATCCTCTCACATATTGCCTTGTGCATGATATTTCTCGAAAATCTCACACCAGTCGTCGTATAGGAAAAAAATTCCCCTTGATCAAAGCAAATTTTGGCTTCATATCAAAATTGTCACAATCAGGTGGCACCATCAACAAGTCAGTGTTTTAAAACAAAAAAAACAAATATCTTGAGCAGCTTACTCCACAGATTCAGACTGTCAATGACTAGTTGTATGTGTCTGGGTCAATCGATGCCCCACTCTAACTGACAAAATCACTCAGAATTCCTCATTGGTTCCTCCAGACATGGATCTTATTCTCTCTGTTCTTCTCATGAACCTTGTTTTTCTTTACAAACACTTGTATCATGTTTGCACACCTTGGGTGCAAGCCCCTCTTCCACCTCGAACCAGCTTTGCATGCAATGATCATTGCTTTATCCTCTTCCTGGGTGAAGTACAGTTTTCTCACCGGTGAACTTTGTCTGACCTTCATGTGTGGAGAGTACCTTCCAGTTCTTGTCAGGCTCTTGAAAAATTTATCTCCCTTAGGCTTCGGTCTCAGCCTCGGTGTATCCACGTGGGCTTTACGATCCTCCATGTTCTCACACCAGCCAAGGCTATCATTTTCCCCGCTTCTCATCCTATGTCACATATAAAAAGATGTAGGAAAATGCACTAATACATAACCATAGAACAATAAAATATCAGATATCTTGTACAAATACGTTTTACATAAATAGAGTCACAAGACACATAAAACAAGTTAACACAAATAAATGAATGTTCAAACAGATGAAACCATCCCATAATCATGGAAACAACACAAGCAGCCAAATATCACCCTTCTGGCGATAAAAGGCTGGATTGAGTTTTGTTGTATGTCTGTCATAGTTCAGTTGCCATGTCATCACGCTTCTGAGTTCATACTGGTGAAGATTGATGAGTTCAAATGTATTGTTTGTATTCATTGAATGTAGCACTTTGCTCATCTTCAACGTTCACCCCACTAATCAATAGTAGATCATTCAGTGTTATGTCCATAAAAATGTTATGCAACAGAGAACACGCTAGTATTATTCTCGAATGTTTCCTAATGGGGTAAAAGGTAAGACTCCACAACACCGCAAGTCGGTTCTTTAGAATGCCAAATGCCCTCTCTATGATATTTTGTACCGAGACGTACCTCATATTAAAGATCTCTTGCGAGTTTTGAGGTCTTCTTTGTGTGGGACCACATTCCTTTAAGTGATATCAGCATTGACTCGATTTCAACGATTATTTTTATACCATTGTTTCTCTTTGCAAAGCTTCAACACTATTGTTTGTTCCGATTCCAAAATATTGTGATAAAGTTGCCATGAAATCTTCATTCTCGTCCCATATGATTCCTCCTTCCTCTAATATCCTAGGACTGTCAGGACAATTGCCATCACAATTGTTCTTCCATACCGTCGGTGGGGGTTGTCATGCCGCCACTGGGTGTTTTTCTTCTCTTCTGTTCTGGATATGTAGGTTTAGTTAATCAAGAAGTCTTTGACCAACAACCTGCAAAGTCACATATAAATCAGTACAATTAATAATTTTAGTAATTAAACAACGAACCTGTCTTCACAACTTATCTAGACTAGGTCATTGTCCTTCAAATCGAATTTTGCATCGCCTTAGCCATAGTGCCAATGTGACGATGGCTGGCATTATTCCTACAAAGATTCTTTGCACCTTCATCTTTCACGCATAAGAGAACAAGTGAGTCATTCTTCCTTTCAAAGTTTGCAGTCATTGCATGGAGATGTTAAGGAGATTTGCCACTCTATGCCAGATTTCTGTTTTCTGGCTTGCTCCCTGTTAATATATGGTTGTTGGTTTCTAGATTTCTATGGAAGAACCAGTCACATCCATATGCTAGTTGTACTACTTTGCAGCTAATGTTTTCTTCCAAAAGTAAATATTTTGGCCACACTCTCCAGGCGCATAAGACGATTTTTGGTTGTAATATGCGATTCCATATATCTTTGAGGTCGGTTTAGCGGCTTCTCTTGCTCTTATCACATTCCATGCTGAGATCAACCTAAACTTCCATTTTTCTCCGTGGTCCAAATATTCACGTCATCCCTCATTTATTCTGGATTAGTCATAATTTTATATTTATTAATCTCCTCGCACAACCTTATACCTAAGGAGTCTTGAATCTGCTCTAGTTCCCATTCCTGCCTATCTTAGAAGTCTTCAACTTTGATTACTTGATTAACCTATGTTGCCAGAGGGCCCAAAGACAACCAGAAGGATGGATTTTCCTTCTGTAATATGGTCTTGATATTCTCCACCACCTCCGTCCTCATGCTTATTTCATACTTTCAGAATTGGGATTCTAGTCCTTTGGTTGCTCGGGTTATAATATGTTCTTTTCTGTCGTATTTTGCTCTCAAGAAGTTACACCATAGGCTGTTCTCTATCAGGAGTTTGAAACATAGTTTCATGTCTATCGCCTTTTGTGTTTCCCTTATATCTTTGATTCCCAATCCCCATCTTCTGTTGGTTTACAAATTCCCTTCCACGCTCTTCAGTGTAGTTATTTCTTGCCTTGGTCTACTCCCCTATAGGAAGTCTGTCATCCTTTGTCTTACTTCCTTCAGAATATGTTGGGGAGTTCTCATGAAAGATAGTATGTGCAAGGGGATACTCGACAAAATATGTTTGATTAGGGTTACCATGCCGACCTACAATAGTGTTTTGGCTTTCCATCTAGCTACCTAGTTTTTTATTTTTCCAAGTAGAGGTTCTAGCAGTATTCTAGTGATCCTTCCTTCGAATAGTTGATGTCCAAGGTATGTAGTGGGAAATGGTCCTGTCCTATATCCTTTCATTTGCTTCATTCGTGTCCACCTTAAGTTGTTGATTTTGTTAGATGGAAATATAGCGAGTTTAGACTTATTCACTTTCTGACCTGACCAAGCGCAATACTCATCTAATAATCTCATCAAGGCTTGCATTGACCTTCTGTCGCCACTTAGGAACAATAAAATGTCATTCACATACATCAAGTGCGAGATTACATTGATTACATCTATCTATGTTAGTTGCTGGTCATGAAATCACTAGATCAGCGTTAACTTGGACAACATATTTGCTTCGCAAGGTACACTTAGTTCTATGACATCTCAAGTCAATCCCCAATCTTACTAGGTAAAGTGCTGTGAGCCTGATTGGTAGTTAGCGTAAATGGAATGGTAAGATAATTCACTCCTCCTTTCAAGATTGCAATATTAAACCTGAATCAAAGATAATACTAAAATGCACCCTTGAGTAGTAAATAATGGCTTTATATTTCTAGATTGTGGTTCTGCTACATAAAAGTTGATGAGATCTGATTTCAGATGGCAAAGGTCGTTTCCCGGATTCGCAGCTTGAAAACATGAGTTATTTCTTAACTACATCATCCTTGTTCACTTATTTATCAATTCAGGACCCCTCCTCTTTAATAAAAGCTCAAGAAGAAGTCATCCTTGTTCACTATTTGTAAGAAGATTAGTCTTTTCATAATGCTGATTTTTGTCTGAATGCTTTAATATGTTTTTTCTTTTATTTTCTCTTACAAGATGGAACATCACGAGTCTCCTGACATTCAAGAGAAACCTTTTCTGGATGAGATGGAATTGGAAGGAGATTTT
>JAOWBN010215600.1:0-25424 GCA_028565015.1 Pinguicula moranensis
ATTTAGTTCGACAGCAACGTTCTTGACTTAGTGCGATGAATGAGAGTTATTGGTATGGCTGGTAGGTGTAGGCGTGGATGCAAGGGGGGCAGAGGGTAAAAAAAAAAAAAAGCAGTGTAATTTTTTTTAAAAAAATATTATAGTGTGATAAACTCTAATCTTTCACCCTCTTCCCCGAATTTATAGCTTACCTCCTCTAACAATATGGCTTACCTCCTGGAGCCAAAATCCTCGCTCTGGGAGGTGGTGTTAAGTTGAAAACCAAAAAAAAAATCAACCAAAAATAAATAGCAATCAATTACTATTATAGCAATAAATAAATAAAATCATATTCACAGTCTTATAATGATTCCACTTTTGAGTCATTGCGCACACAGTACGCGGTTTTGGTGTTGCTAGGTTTGTGTAGGTGGTTAGGGTTTTCTTTATAAGGCAATTGTGTACTGGTCCAAATGGGAATTTTAATGAACCTTTTATCTATCTATGGGGAAGCCTTTCTTTATCATCTGCCCTCTCACGTTGCCAATCAATGGAAAAATTGTGGTTGTGGTCTCGTCAAGTCTTTTGGGGGACCAGTTGTTTTTTCAATAGTGACGCACTCTGCACCTTGGAAGATGCAGAATGTTTGGAGTATTCAGTCTTTGTTGGCTGAATTCACAGAGGTTTTGATTTGATTATTTAATGTGATCTTGATGACTGGCAGCATTGGGGTAGAATATCAACGTGCAGATATTGAGAAAGAAATGATTTAGTTGAAGGTGCAGTTTGAGAGATTTAGGAAACTGTGTGTGTGGATCATTTTTTTTTAATTTAAATAAAGTGAGTCAAGTCGGTCAGTTCAGTTTAACCTACAATGTATTTTATATAACATTCATTACTTTTAAAATATCTTGAGACTTGCCTTATGGCATCCTCCAAAGATCATTTGTCTTCCCCATCAACTCAATCATAAAATGCAAAATAAATACAAACTAAAATAACACCATCACATCATGAAGTCCATTAGTTGTAGCCATATGTTGAGTATTCTTATCATTTATCACTATACGCAATACTGAAATATTTGGATCAAACAAACGAAGTAAACTATGAAGAGATTTGTACTGTAAACTCCATCTTGTATCACAAAGATATTGTAGAAATCCAAGCTGATTCTTGCCCTTTCCAGTTTCAAGCTCATCTGTTGAAGTTAAATCTTCAATTTGGATAGCCTGAACAACTGAAATTCATCATGGCGCTTGAAAGAAGAAGTAACTATTTTGATAATTAGAAATAAATGATTCAAAAAATCACTAATCACAAGAACACTTTTAAGAGCAACAACTAATATCAATTGCAAGCGATGAGCAAAATAGTGAATGTAATAAGCTATGGATGTGCGTATTGTGCCTTAAGGTCAATCAATTAGAGTCATTCTATCAACACTTCTATATCTATGCATATAATATATAGCATTCTTCATTATTTTATTTTTATTTTTTTTATTACTTGCATTTTATCTGCATACCAAATAATAAAGCTTATGTATTGATAACTTAAAGTTAATCACAGAGTTATAATGATGAGACCACTCTAATAAAGTTATCAATACTAAATATCTTTAATCATGGTATTAGTGAGACAAAGAACTACTAATACAGATAGGTTAGCATGTTCTAAAGTCGCTTCCATTTAAAGAAGTAGCTGATTTCATCAACTATGGTGTAGCGACAATTAAGCTTGAATATGAATGCTTGTATCTGACAAGTACATCGAACTAACCCAACTAGAGTTCACCATTTTGTCAATGGTCGATACTCTAAAGAATAGTAGGTTTAAGTTATTATTAGACTTGGGATCACCCTAGAATCTTGAGTATGAATGTCACTCTTTGATTCTATTCGGAGTTACACCGTAAATTAATAATGATGGATAGTTTTGGGAGTGATATGAAGTATGGAACGATTGGGAGTGATCGATAAATGATTCAACACTCATTAATAGTTAGGAGATGATATCTCTATAACCACTTGTAAGATATCATAGTGAAGCATTTGATCAAAACATGAGGTTGATTAGAAAATAATTTCTAATCAACACTCTAAAATCATGATCTCTGATACAAGAAATCTTTTGCATATATTAAAAAAGGGTGACAAACAACCTCAATATGCTTGATTTTGGATATGAACAATGTGAAAGAATGAGTTAGTCCTTAAAAGGGATAATCTCCTTACATGATTATTCTCAATACTTAGGTGACACTTATGGTCTATGGACACAATTTAGGGATTAATGAATTAAAAGAGTTTAATTCATAAACCATAACATGATTATGTTGATTAATGGTCCATTCTCATGCTATTGAGAATTTATAGGGTCACACACATTAATATCAAATTCTTATGGGGTTAAAATATAATTAAGGTAACGTATAAGGGCCAAAATAAAGTTTATAAAACTGCAAGAACTTGTTGGTAATTATGAGGTCACAAATGCAATAATCAAAAGATTATGGGATGTATATGTGATACATCAAAACTCCATCATTACTTCGATCCTTGTTGGAAGATTTGACTTCTATTTAAGTTAAATGGAAAATATTATAATTTATAGATATGAGATATATGAAGTTGTGACATATTTTTCTCCAATTGTATTATATGCATATAATGCATATCCAATAAAATTAAATGCAATGAGGTATTAATATGCAAAGAGTTGTATATAATATATGAATGGAATGGTTTTACAAAACCTTGCATCAAAACTATATGTGTTTTGAAACCATGTAGACTTGTATGGCTAAGATTAAAAGTTAATTCACCAACTTAGACATGTGTTTGCATTTCAAAACCATGAGAACCTCTATAAGTACCTTCATACATTCATATGTGAGAGGATTGACGCACTTGTGGGTTTTGATAGGAGAAAATGAAAGGTTCTCTCACTAGTTTCTCTTTTTACCCGAGAGCTACTAGTGCAAGAGGTGAAAAATTCTGCAATTATTCTTCCCAGCTTCTTAGACCACAAGTGACCATAAGTGAGGAGCTAGCATTCTAAATATATATATTTTTTATAAGGTTGTATAAGCTCCCGAGAGTTGGGGTGGTGTGGACTACCATAAAGGATACACATTTGAACATTTAGGGTCTGTTTTGTACCACTTTTTTTCTGCATGCACGCTATATTTTCGCTTTCGCTCACTATTATGTTTCATGACATTTAGGGTCTGTTTTGTATCACTTTTTTTTCGGATTATTTTTCTCATTCTCCTTATTTTTTTCCAGATTATTTCAAAAACAGTGTTTTAAAACTTCACTTCTCCTTCTCTTTTTTTTCAACCAAAAATCATTTTTTCAGAAGTAGGTAGGAGGTTACTTTTTTTCTACTTCTACTTTTAATGGCAATTTTGTAAATAAATTAAAGTTATCTTACCAAATTTAACTACAAACACTATTTAATCAACTTACAACATTTAATTGCAAACACTTTTTCAATAACTTTTTTCAATTTTTCATAATTTTACCAAATACTCAAAAACTACAAAATAAAAAGGAGAAGTAAAATAAAAAGAAGAAGCAAAAGGAGAAGCAAAAGGAAAAAAAATGACTATGGGTACAAAACAGGCCCTTAGTGTAGTATGGAGTTCCAACAATGGGTAATCCTTTAAAAATAATGCTTACAAACCATTTCACTCTCACTGCATGTTACTGGCACCATCATACCTTTGTCCTCTTATATCACTCAAACTAAGATTGTACGTAGAAAGAACGTCACATATCTTCTTATTCAAAGTAGTTGATTTGGTATGAACTACGTGAACTAAATCAAAGAATCTTTCTCGAATAAGTCCCAATTTATCAAGAAACCTCATATTGATAGTCATTTGCTCTGTGTTATATTCATCTACAATAGTACAAAACTTTGCATCACCAATTTCTTCTCGAATTAATCTTTGAATCTTGTTTACATAAGTAGGCAATATCTTCTTCTGAATTAGAGGAAAAGTTTAAGTTGCATGTTTATGAGCATTTTTCAAAACCATTGTCACTTCATCATTTAAAGCAATAGTTTGCTTTAAAATTGTCAAGAAAATTCTAGGGTTCATTGAATTATCGGTTTCATCATAACCATTAAATGTCAAACTTTGCAATGTACATAACTGGACAATATCAATTAAAGTCCGAAGCCATAGTATGGTCTGAGCTTTGGATACTACAATTTGTCTATCCATCATATTTTGATGTCTTGGTTCTTATTCAACAAATCAAGCCAACAGCTACGACTAATTTATAAGAAGAGTTTAGAAGGATATGGGATAGAAAAGCACAATCTTTCTCATTGTTCACTTTTTTCCAAGCTTTTCCCTCCAACAATATTAGCAAAGAGAAAATATTGTAGACAAAAGGTTGTACAACTTGTGTTTGAGTACTCCAACTAACCATCAAATTGTTTATAACAAGTGAGGACAAACTTTCGACGAAAATTCTCAGCATGTATTAAGAGTATAGTCTAATAAGAACCCTAAGATACTTGATGTGAATTCCATCCCTCTCATGTACTGGATGTTGACATATCATTTTTTTAAAAGCATGATCTATCTCAAAATCTATATGAATATCATCTGAATCTCTTTTGATCCTTAGAACTTTTGTTAGAGGATAATCTAGATTTGTTACTTTACACTCTGGAGGACTTACAGTTTCAGGAAGATCACAAGCATCGTCACTCATGAGAATTTCAAACTTTGTGAAATAACAACTTGAGAAGCTCCCTTTTTAAAATATGAATAAATCTTCTTCATGATTACTGTTTACCTATACAATCAAAGGTTTAAACATAAAGAACAATACACCAAAAAAATGCATAAAAGTAGGGGAACAACCACATCTACCCATTGTAAGAATAGGAAATTGCATCAAATCAAATCACAAATATCGAAGATGTTCGAGTTTCCCTTGCACTGCTTCATGTAACTGAACGAGAATCCGAAGTGTGTATAGTTACCAAAAGTAGGCAATGGTCAAGGAGATTATGTCCCAACTCCTACATTACACAAAATTTGCTCTTAGAATGTTTTCCAATCTGGGCATAGGGATGCAAAAGGGCACAACTTGGATGGAGCATCAACACCTTAAATAGACCATATTGAAAGCTAGATGTTTAATGTTGTTCAGGTTTATCAAGTTAATAGCTTGCCAAGTATGTCATTTTTTATTCGTCATCCCATATCAGAGAGAAAACACCTAGATTGATATAAAAGAACAAACTTTTGATCATCAATCCTGCATAATTTTCAAAATTAAGAAAATACATAAACATAATAGGACAGTAAAAGTTTGAGTGGCATTTATATTGGAAAACAAAGATATACATCAAAGATACATTTAAGATTATGTCTTGACAGCAGAAGGCATAATAAGGGAAGGCATAGCAAAAAGAATTTCATCGGAACAAAGTTGCAAAAAAATAAAAGATGTAGGAATAGGCGCATAAGCATGTTACAAGGAAAACTTTGATTCATTGCAGCACAATGAGATGAGTAATCACAAGATTCTGGACCATGCAGAAAAGAAAAGGCAAAACTATTTTGTCATGAAAGTTTATTTCCAAAAGGCGTTTGACAATGTTGACTAGTTTTACCTAAGCCAAATAATGGAGCAAATGGGTTTTGCAAGAAGATAGATTGATTAGATAATGGTCTAATCAATCAATACTGCTGAATGGTAACCTTACGAGAGAATTCTTCTTTCAGAAAGGGGTGATACATGGAGACCGCTTCTCTTTTCTTTTCATATTGGAAGCTGAGGGATTTAGCTTGATGATGGAAAAAGCCAAGGATCAGAAAATGTTGAATGGATACAAAATTGTCAATCTAGAGATTAGTCATCTGCAATACATAGATGGCACTTTGCTAATTAATACATGCTCACAGCAAAATGTGAAGGCTATCAAGTGTACTTTGAGTTTCTTAGAGGTTATTATTAGCCTGAATATTAATTATAGGAAAAGCAAGTTGTACGGGGTGAACATTTTTGCACAGTAAATGCTATTAAATAAAATATGATTATATTTCGGCCCTTTTTCTTTAATTAAGGTTAAATGCTATAAAAGTTTACTAAAGAGGCTAGACTAAGGACTCCTTCAACACATAGACTAGCAGACACTACAGAAAGACAACGGCCAAATTGAGGCTTGAGACCGGTTGGAAGTCATGAAGGAAGGGTATCAAATTCTGATCCATCCTTCCACGATCAGGAGAAGCCTAGTCTATGATGTTTGTTTGTTTTGTTTTCGTTCTTTCCATCTCTGTAAATTTTTGAACTATGTAAATATGATATATTATATATATATAAAATTTGGCTTATCAATAAAACAGAAAGTTGGGCCTGACTACCATATTTAGATTTCAGGATCTTAGTAGCAAACGAGTTATCTCCATTCAGCAGTTTATTTCCCCACTTTCCCAACATAGCTCTATTGAAGGATGATAGACAATGAGCCCCCAAACCACCAGCAGACACTGGGGTGCAGATTTTTCCAAGAGGCCCAACACATCTTTCTTTTATCCATTGAACAGCCCCCCAAAAAAATCCTCTGCATTGTGATCAATATTTTGATCACAGTGGTTGGAGCTTTGAACCATGAGAAATAGTGGGAGGAAATTAATGATAACACAGCATTGATAAGAGTCAACTTCCCCCTATGAACGCCCTTGATGTTCCCAGGAGCTTAAGGTTTTCCCATACTTATCCAAGACAGGTTACCAGGTTGTGACCTTATATGCATTTCGCCCTATTGGCAGTCCAAGGTATCTGAATGAAAGTGTTTCTGAATGACAATGTAGATAGGCTACCATGTCTTCTATATACGAAAGTGGTACATTGATGCCAATGAGCTTGCTCTTGCTGAAATTAATCTCGAGTCCTGATACAAGTTCAAAATTTTGCAAGATAGCCTTTAATGTTTTAACTGTGTTCCAAGATGCTTGGCCAAGAATTAGGGTATCATCAGCAAATTGTAGATGAGTAACAGCAGCCCTGTCTTTCCCAATAGCTAGTCTTTAAAACATGTTTAATTCTGCTGCTTTCCTTAACATGGTAGATTGTCCTTCTGTTGCAATGAAAAACAAGAAGGTGGAGAGTGGATCACCTTGTCTAATACCTTTGCTCATATAGAATTCCTTTGTTGGACATCCATTAATCATAATGGAGGTGGAGGCTGATTCCAACAGGCCTTTAATCCACCATACTCAGCATGGAGGAAAATCCATTAAGGTCAGTACATCTAAGAGATAGTTCCAGTTCAATGTATCAAAAGCCTTTACAAAGTCAACTTTAAAAACTACTGCTTGCTTCTTTAGTTTCATTATTTCATCAACTGCCTATGTAGCCACCAGAACACTATCAAGTAGTCTTCTCCCTTTGATGAATGTTGTTTGGTTAGCCGAGATCAAGCTGTCCACTTCTCCACAGATTCTGTTTGACAGTACCTTTGCAATGATTTTAGGGATGGAACTAATCAGAGTGATTGGACGAAAGTCTTTTACTTCCAATGGATTGGATGTCCTGGATAATAGTATAATGTATGATGCATTGCTTCTCTTAGCAAGTTTGCAGTTCCTGTAGAATTCCTCCATAAGATTAAGTATCTCTGGTTTAAGCAAATACATGAAATGTTTAATGAACTTGAAATTTAGTCCATGAGGTCCTGGACTTTTATTGCTTCCACAACTTTCTATTGCCTCAATAACTTTCATTTCTGTGAAGGGAGATTGCAGATTCTGCTTGGTTATCTGTCTAAGGCTTTCATCCTCAAACAAAATTTGTGTTCACATTCATATGATTGTGTTCACACGTACACATGATTGTATTCACATTGGATATATGCTTATTTATAGGCGTGTAATTCCTTTAGTTGGAAATCAAGTTAGACAGTTTCAACTCATTCTTTCCGTCATGATGAGGCTTGCATAAAACTCTCGTACCAGATTTAACAAATAGTCACCTGGACTACTCAAAAATTTTGTCCACTCGCGATTATTCACTGACATCCGCAAATTAGCTAGAACCCCAAACGCCATACCCAATCCAAAACCCCCGCCATAGAATCATAAAACTCCTAGGCTTTCGCCCCCTTTAAACTTATCTTGAGGTTTTGCTTTCGTAATGTGTCCTCTTTTAGGGGCCATTTCGATTGATTACTTCAAGTTCGACTCCACTAACCAAAAATAAAAGGACTCAAAAAGCTATACTTACCCCAGATGATGGTGCACAAAAAACTGCGGTAGAAAAGTGGCCGAAAAGGTTGGTCGGAAGTTCAAGTGCGCACCTCTATACGGAAGGTGATTTGAGAAAGCTAGGATTTGAGTGTAAGCAGGAAACTCTCGAGAGGGATAGGTCTTTTATAAGGGCCATTAGGGTAAAAATTGAAAAGAATTATTGGATTTTAAATGGTAAGTTGCGTGATTTTATGTCCCATCAACCTTTAATTTCAAGGTAATTTCCCTGCAACCCAATTTCGTGAAATTTCACACGGGATCAGGAAAATGTCAAAATCTTTTGGTCCAATGTGTTGATGACCATGCATGTCTACGAATACCTGAAGTAATAGCTTCCCTCGAATATTCTCATCACGATCCTCACATTGGAAGATCCATCTTCTGCTGTGATTTCATACTTGAAACTCAACATTTTCATTATCTGTGAGAGGGATGCATCTGTTCCCCTACTCATTGACAGATTGGCTGATGACTCCTCTGGCTTGTGTTTTTTTTTAAGTAGACTACATTTCAAACTAAGAATGAGCAAGATCAAGACCGAGCGACAGACATAGGATGAAGTGCATGGGGCAAGAATGGCGTTTCCTTTTACTCATGATTAAAACTTTATGCATTTCCTTCATGTGATTGTAGGTGGGGAACTTTAGATTACACCATAGGAGAACCCTTTTGGATGCTGAAAGTGGCTGCTAACCAGCAGCAGTCACTTTTCCCCAACTGCAGCAGCTTCAGATTATCCATCATCCTTATAGGTCCCTCTGGTAATGAAACTTGAAGTAGGCAAATTTGAGCTATGGATGAGAGATTTATAGGATACAGTCTTCATTTTTCTTCCATTTAATTGATTGGCTAATGAACACCTTCCCATGTCTTGAGTTTCTAAGATGGCTATAGAAATTAACTCTCTCGGATGTGAGCTACCCTTTCCTATGTAGTGGGCAGAATATGTCACATTATGTCTCCGTGATCTATGAGATAGCAAACTGGACAGGTCTTCCCTGTCTCACACTGTTTATCCAGATGTAACTATACTTTCTCTTCATGGTGGTACACGATAGGAATGGTGACCCGGGCCTATGCAGAGGGTCCAACCCCTAGCATATCATGTTACTCCCCACATGACTCTCCAGGAGAGGAAGATCCACCCGAGACAACAAACTAGTCGAGTGTCCTCTTACCCTCACACTCCTTTATTTATGTTGATGTAATTATCCTTTCATTTCATGGTGGTACAGGTTAGGAAGATGATCCGGACCTTTGCAGATGATCCACCTCCTTACCAGCTTATTTCCCCAGCCATCAGGATGCCCCTCACAAGACATCTAGACAATTATCATGAGTGGCAGGCTGCAGATCAGGAGTTTAGGTTAGAAGGGGAGCAAGGGAGGTGACAAAAATCATAGGACTACGATGCTATAAGTTGAACCGGTCGAGCTTTGCTAACTACTTCATTAAAGACACTTGTAGCAAGTTGGCAGATCACTGCTGCAATACCCTCTAAGTCTTTGCTTAAGAAAATATTGCATTAATCTCTTGACCTTGACGCTATAAGGTATATAGACATATCTGGGTTTTCAGCAAGGTAATGATTCCTGTAATCATTATATGACAGCTTGCATATCTGAGAGTCAAGTGATCACTTGTGCTCACCTCCTCTGTATCCCTTTTTACTACTGTACAGTGGAACCATGTACTATGTTTTTAGTATTTTCCCTGTACCTTTGGGTTTTGGTTTTTTGTTTCTCTGTAATTCTTACCTCTGGTAAGAAAGTTGTATATACTTTTATCATTAATGAATTTTAGGCTTAACAAAAAAAAACATTTTCATTATTTGGTTGACTATTTAAACTAATAAAAATTATGCACAAAGAGAAATAAACTCTAATGAAATTGTCTATACCCCGAACAAGAATCACTCTACACCCCTCCCCAAGCTTAAAGCTCGAAATAAACCAAACATTAATTTGAAATGCAAATTAAATATTGGAGAGAGAGTTGTGGGTATCCCTGTTCTGGATCAAAAAAGGGCTTGGGTTGCCTCCCAAAGCGCTTCTTTACCATTTTTAGCTTGATGTCTATTTTCCTTAGTCCTTCAAATATGTGATGGCAGTATTGTGCTCATTGCAACAATCAAGATTCAGTTTTAGTATCTGGCCATTCACCTTAAACATCCACTTTTCGATATGAGAGATTTCAACTGCTCCTTGTGGGCATATCTGAACAACTTAAAATGGTCCTGACTAGCTAGATTTAATTTACCTGGGAACACCAGAAGTCGTGAGTTGATGAGCAATACTTTCTGCCCGGGGTAAAAATTTTGCCTGACTATGTGCGTGTCATGCCACATCTTTGTTCTTTCCTTGTAAATCCTCGTACTTTCATATGGATTATTCCTCATTTCATCCAATTCATTTAGTTGCAATGTTCTTATCTCTCCCACAGCCTGCATGTCAAAATTTAATTTTTTCATTGCCCAATAACCCTTATGTTTAAGCTCCACAAGGAGGTAGCATGCCTTGCAATAGACTAGACGATATGGGGACATGCCAATGGGTGTTTTGTATGTTTTTCTATATGCACATAAAGCATCATCCAACCTTCTTGCCCAATCCTTTTCTGGAGAAACCAATTGTCTTCTCTAAAATTTTCTTTATTTCATGGTTGGATACCTTCGCTTGGCCATTGGTTTCTGGTGATATGCCAACGTAACACGATGGTGAACTCCATATTTTGTGAGTAGAGCCTCAAATTGTTTGTTGCAGAAATGTGATCCTCCATATGATGCATCTAGGTATTCCAAAGCGTGCCAAAAAATTCTTCCGAAGAAATTTCAAAACAGTTGCAACATCATTCGTAGAAGTAGTGATTGCTTCAACCCATTTAGATACATAGTGAACTGCCACCAAAATATATTTTTGACAAAAAGATGGTGGAAATGGTCCCATAAAGTCAATTCCATTCACATCCAAGAGTTCTACTTCCATAATTGGTTGTAATAGCATCTCACTCTTCCTGGATAGTTGCCCTATCCTTTGACATCGTCACATTGTAACACAAATGAGTGGGAGTCTTTAAATAGGGATGACCTATAGAAACGACATTGTAACACCTTGGATGTTGTATGGTTCCTATTGAAGTGGCTACCATACTCTAGTGAGTGGTAATGAGTGAGGATGGAGTTTATCTCTTCTTCCTGCACGCATCTTTGAATCATTTGATCTGAGCAAAATTTGTATAGATGGGCTCATCCCATAGGAAATGCTTTACTTGAGAGAAAATTCACTATGTAAAGAGTAAGAGTTATGTACAAACTTGACAAAAAAAGTAAGAATTACCAAGGGTAATTCAAAATGGGAAAAGGAACAAAGTAATAGAAACTGTTTCCTTTGTTGATATGTTAATCTTGGTGGCAAGATTTTACGATACAAGAAATTTGCGATGTCAGCAAACTATGGGGCCTGGTGTGACTTCACCACTAAAGTTTTTTACCTGAGATTATCCTCCTGAGGTTTTGTTCTTTCAAACGATTTCCTCGTTGGTTCGTTTTCCTTGGAAACACTTGTCTTAATATTTGAGCAATTCTCATGAAGTTTGGAGAACTCCATGGCCTAGCATACTTTGAATTTTACTTCTTCAACTTGTGCCTGTAACGTTAATTCTCCTTTTTTGACATCTATCAATGATCATCCAGTTGCTAAAAATGGCCTTCCCATAATAATGGGGATTGTCATGATTCTCCTCCATTTCAAGAATGACAAAATTAGGTGGAAAGATAAACTTGTCGACTTTGATCAAGACGTCCACAATAATACCTCTTGGGTGTTTGATAGATCTGTCTGCCAAATGTATAGATATAGTTGTGGGTTGAGCTTCTCCTAATCCACACCTTTGAAAGATAGAAAATGGCATGAAAGTAATATTGGCACCTAAGTTACTCAAAACTCTATCAAAAGTAGAATTGTCAATAGAGTAGGAATAGTAAAACTCTCTGGATCTTGCAGTTTTGGATATTTGTTTTGGCAGAATGGCGCTACATTCCTCAGTCTGGCCATAGTCTCACAATCCTCGAACTTTTGCTTGTTGGAAAAGATGTCCTTCATAAATTTACATAGCAAGTCATCTGCTCTTGGGCTTCAACAAAGGGAATGTTTATGTTAAGCTTTTTGAATTTTTAAAGGAACTTCTGAAACTGCTTGTCCAACTTTCCTTGTTCCATTTGGTGAAGAGCGGATGGTGTCTATGATCTGAATGTTGAGTTGCTTTGTGATCTACTATGACGCTAGGCGAGCCATGTACCAGATAACCTGTGGCTATACCAGAAGGACGGTACGAGGAAAAGGCAGGGTAACCAGATCATTCTCAAAGATTCTAGCTAGTGGATATCTACTATGAGTTATAGATCATAGTGGCTGTTTCATATTTATTCTTTGTGTTTTCTATTTCTTTCACTTTCTTTTGTACATACTATAATTTTTAATAAATGAAATTTGGCTTATAAAAAAACTGCTCCTCCATCTTTTGATCAACCTTTTGTGTTGGGGTAGTAGCTAATATTGGATTTTCCTCTACTTCTTTTCCATTTCTCAAGGTAATTGCCTGCATTGCTCTTTGGGATTCACTTATGTGGTGCTTAGAAGAACACCTGGTGGTCTCTTAGATAATTTGTTTGCCAAATGACCAACTTGAGATTCCAAGTACCTTATGGGTGCAGCTTGATCGTTGAAGTTAGCTTTGGTCTCTTGCATAAAGCGGCTTGAGGGGGTGGCTAGATGTGCTATCAAATTTGGAGTGCTCTTGGTGGCTGCATCCAACTGTGTTATCATCATATCATTTTGAGGCCTTTGATAAGTAGGATTTTGCATTTGAAACTGAAACTGTGAAGGATTTTGTGGTGTGGGATTCAAGACATGCTGAGTGTTGCTCTAGGAAAAGTTGGGGTGGTCATTCCTACGAGGGTTAAAGTTGTTGCGCTTGAAATTGTTTCCAGACTGATGTAGACGATTCCAAGTCAAAGTCTGGACACGTGTTTATCCTAAAAGGGGTGTGGTCGTTTGGAAGAGTTTCAAATAAGAAACAATTGTAGACTCTACAACGGAGGCTGAATACATTGCTTCTTCAGAAACTGCAAAGAAAGCCGTTTGGATCAAGAATTTCATTGGTGATACCTTTTGCCACAGCATCCATCAATATCGTTTGTAATAGCAGCGACATGGTGGCTTAAGCTAAAGAACTACGGTCTCATCAGAGATCTAAACATGTAATGTGAAAGTTCCATTTAATTAGAAAAATCATAGAAATGAACGATGTAAAGGTAGATAAGATCCCTTCGGAGGCCAATGTGGTTGATCCCTTGACTAAGGCACTAGCCCAAATTAGACATGAACAACAGGTACAAACACTCGGTTTGAAGAGAATGAGTTATTGACCTTAGTGCAAGTGGGAGTTTGATAGTGTTATGCCCTAAGGTCAATCACCTTAGGCTTTTGTATTAACACTATAATGTTATATATATGATTATAGTAACCTTTACTATTTGATTATTTATCTGCTTTATTTATAGCATTCTAAATAGTAAAGCCTAGTGTTGATAACTTTGAGTGTATCACAAAGAGATGCGATGATGAGACCACTCTAATTGCGTTATCAATACTAAACATCCCTAATCAGAGTATTAGTGAGATTAGAACCACTTGCAATCTCATAAATTCTCTTATTAGAACTTGGCTCATTTTGTTCCTTGCCCGAAAATATATCTTCAAAGAAAACTTCATTCCTTTATTCATTGGGCGTTCCTTCAGTTATATCAGGAATTTTTTACTTGTGAACCAAGAACTGATATGTACTACTATTTTGTTTATATCCAATTAAGATACAATCGACTGTCTTTGGTCCAATCCTTACTTGTTGGGGCATGGGTACTTCTACCTTATCCAAACACCCACACACTTTTAGGCATCTAAAGGATGGTCGTTGACCTTTTTATAGTTCGTATGGACTTACATCCCTCATCGTATGAGGAATCATGTTAAGAAGGTAGTTTGCTGAAAGAATGGCCTCCTCCCACAAGTTTTGGGGTAATCCAGAACTTATTGGTTTCAACTAGCACAACGAAAATAAACATAACTACTCAATTTGTAAGAATTTGTTAGGAGCACAAATAGTTAGTATCAAATGTGGAAGATAACATTAACGAAACAATAATGAAAGTGAGAACACAACAACACCAAGATTTACATAGAAAACCCTTTCAATATGAAGAAGTGAAAAACCATGAGACCCTTGGGTATTCCAAACCCACTATCACCAAAATATAGAGCAAGAGTATACAATAAAGCAGAACACCACTAATATGTAGCCCTCGACAACAATACGACAACAATACGAAGGTACTAGAATCAATAATACTACAGTCTATTCCAAAACTAATAACTCACAATCGGACCATCAAAATTTGATCTCCTTCGGTCATAATGAATCTTGATGAGTCCTCTTACTCCAATAGACATTTCAGGCCAATCAATCATATTTGGTTCTTTGATCGTCAGAAAACACAGAATGGTGCTATAGAGGATAACTTGTCATTCCCTCTTTTCTTTCTGAATTTTGTGTCTAACATTTCTCTCACACGTTCACACACACAAAGATGTGTCTTATATACCCTTCAAGGTGGATCACAAAATTAGGCCAAAACAATAGTTTTCATATAGACTTTTAACACATAGTTGGGATCCAAATTAACCTAACAATTCCATATCTCTTCATGTATTTCCTGCTCTTCATTATTGGATTTCTCTTCTTAAGTATTTTGGTTTAGAATCATGATGTCTCTCTGCTCTTCACTATCTTTGTTCTGTTCCATCATCTTCACAGTCCTCGTAGTTAATTGGTAGACCATTTGAAGGCCACCAGTCTAGGCATGTTGCCTACCAAAATTTTCCCTTGATCTGGTCCATATGCATACCACGTGTTTCTGATTTTTTTTCTTACCATGGTCATTTTTTCTTGTCTATGGATAGGTTGTGGTTCTTGTTCTTGGTCTTGTTCCTAATTGTCTTCATTTGTTTCCATTGTAAAGGTCCACATCGGACCAATACACTCCTTTATTTTCCTTTTCCTCATCTTCCAGTAGACAATCAGCTTCTGAAGAAGAGTACTTAGTGTCCTCATTACTGTAGTCCATACATGTATGTTTCACAAACTTAGCATCACATACTCTATCCCATCAAAGGAGCACATGCTCTCATAGGTCTTCTTGTCATGTTACTTTTAGATGAGTATTTGCACTACTTCGAGAAAAAAAAAATTACTAAGCCAATTTTTTATATATAAGAAAAAATACAAAGTTATATACAAGATCTAAAGAAGGAGAAAGAATGAAAAAGGAAAATACAATGATCCTTCCACCCTATTGCTTGATTCATATGTACGCTCATCAGCAGCCACAACTCATTCACTATCCAAGCACCATGATGTATCTTTTATTTTCCTCATCCTTTACATCTTTTTGGAACACAACAACACTGATCAGTTGATCTTCAGTTGTGCAGGCTGTTATCTGATTTTGGTTAATCTAATAGCTACAGGAGTCACTAATAGTATCAAAAAGATCTTGGTCCATAGCTCAACCTGCTCACATTATAGCATTATAGAATTATGATTGTTGCAACCTTGTGCAACATTGATCAACTGACTTTCATCTATGCAGGCTATCATCAGATTATGATTAGATAACTATAGGAGTCATTAATGAACCCTGATATATCATGTTCTTAGCTCAGCCTGCTCACCTTATAGCATCAAGATCATGTGTTTTTGCAACACCCCAATTAAGCATTACCTGGAAGGAAGGTGTAGAATGTTATTGCAGATTTGGTTCATGGACAAGATCATACTATGCCTTCTGCGTGTTTGTGCTTTCAACCTTTAATGCAACTCATGAGTCGAAATTGATCTCTAACTATGTACTGGTTTCTGCCTCAAGAGGTTGGAGAATCCTCTTGTTATGAACTCCTGGACGCAACAGAATGTTCCCCATCATTTTGCACTACACACATTGTTCCTTCAGTTGATTAGCTTACTGATGACTATCATTAGCTTGATGTTTTCCTAAGTTAGAAGTTCATATAGGCATGTGGGTGCATGAGCTAGTCAGCCATTGTATAGGGCTATGAGAGGCTCCTTTTTGCTTTAATGTCAAGCTATGAGTTTCTCTGAATTGATTGTACAATGTTTTGTGGGTTGATTTCAATCCCTTCAAAGTGGGATGTATTCCTTGATTTCCAGATTTGCCATACCAGTGTATCCAAATGGATTTCCATGCATCAGTGTTTATACCTGTTGACTTGGATGAGATAAACTCCTGCAATGATGCTGCTTGGGTCTGTTGATCAGCATTGGCCTTGCTTTGGATCAACCTTTCTACAATATCCTTCCAAACAGAGATAGTTAGTGGACAGGTATAAATTAAATGAGCAGCAGGTTCCTAATCAGATTTTCATAGGATACAATTTATTTCTTTGTCATGGGAGATGATGCTTTTCCTTTGCAGGTTCTTTTTAACTGGTAGTGCTTCCATGTAGGATTTCCAGGCCATGATGGTCTGCTTCTTCTGTGAGAATTTGTTCCATACGCAACTGAATTTTTTTGCTTCTTCCGCAAAGAACGTTTCAGCAGTGGCTTTAATTATGTGTTGGTATGCCAATCTTACTATGTACTCTCCATTTGTGTTGCCTTCATACCTGTAGTAACCCTCCCCATATTATTTTGGTGTATTGTACTACAAAAGACCAAGCAGATTAATCAGATCAGTTAGTTCATAAGATCTTAGATTTCTTCTCCATTGGAGATCCCAATGCCATGTGTTTGCCTCTCATTTTCCAGTATCTACTATTGTGATACCTTTGTTGAGTGTATCTCTGAATATCCTATGAAATCTATCAGCTAGGATAATGTTGTTGCATCATCTGTCAAACCAAAACCTTGTGCCTTCCCCACTCCCTAGGGTGATACTAAATTTTTCAGAGAACCACTTTGCAGAAAGAGCAACTTGGAGTTCATTCCACCAAGTGGAAGCATATGCTGGTCCTCTTCTCATCCCCATAGCAATTTCCAATTGTTCAGTTTTTTTCAGCTCTCTGAGTTCCCCCACTTTCAGCCATTATTCAGTGTCGTACCTAGATTTCAGGATAGCGGCTGATAGGCCTGGTTTTCCAGCTACGATTGTTTCTACCCACATACCTAGCATTGCCATGTTGAAACTTTTAATGTCCCTTATCCCTAGCCCTCCCCTGTTAACAAGTAATGCAATTTTTTTCCACTAAGTCCAATACATCTTTCTCTTTTCTACAGTACTTCCCCAGAAGAAGGCTCTTTGGAGGGAAAGTAGCTTCTTCAGTACCATCTGAGGATCTTTGTAAAAGGCCAGATAATGTGATGGGAGGGATGATAGTATTGAGTTTATCAGTACCAACCTACCTCCTATAGACAGGTATTTATTTTCCAAAGCTTTCAGGGTTTTTTTTCATCTTGTCCACCATTGGTTCCATGCCTTCTGCCTATGGTGATTAATTCTTACAGGGAGTCCTAGATTGCTCAATGGAAGACTACTAGTCCTGTGGCCTTGGTATGCTTACATTTCTTCCAGTACAGTCTGCTGAATGTTAAAACCAAGTAGCTGACTTTTGCAGAAATTTATACGTAGTACAGAGATCAGCTCCAAGTTCTGTAGTAGGGCTTTAAATGCTCTAATTGTACTCCAAGAAGGCTGTCCAAACAATAAGGTATCATCAGCGAATTGAAGGTGGGAGAGGGCAACCTTGGCTCTTCCAATTTCCAATGGACTAAACTTGAGTAATTCTGCTGCTTTGTCCAACATTAGAGAAATGCCATGTGCTACTATTAGGAATAAAAAAAGAGGATAGAGGGTTCCCTTGACGCATACCTCTTTGAGGAAAAAACTCAGCAGTTGGACTACTATTTAGGAGAATGGATGTACATGTAGATTTCAAAAGTTCCACTATCCAGGATATCCAAACCGATGGGAAGGCCATGCTGTCCATTACCTGCTGTAAGTAATTCCAACTGATAGTGTCAAAGGCTTTTCAAAATCAACTTTTAAAATTAAAGCCTGTTTCTTCAATTTTTTTCACTTCATCTATTGTTTCATTTGCAATCACAATCCCATCAAGCAGCTTTCTGGCCTTGAGAAAAGCCATCTGGTTTGGGACTATAACTTCCTCAATCACAGATCTGATGCGTAGTGCAAGGACCTTGGCATTGATCCAATCAAGGTAATAGACCTATAATCTTGCACTTTCATTGGATTATATTTCTTTGCCACAACTGTGATATGCGCAACATTACTACCTGCTGCCAGTTTACAGTTTTTATAAAATTCTAGCATCATTTGTTACACTTTATCCTTCATGAGGTGGTAGAAGTGTTTTATGAATATGAAGTTCAGTCCATCTGGATTTGGACTTTTCCCACTCCACAACTTTGAACTGCTTCCATTATTTAATTTTCTGAGAAGGGGGATATCAGCCCTTGCCTGGCTTCATAGGATAGCTTCCTCAAGATACTTTCAGGAAGTTTAGGTCGCCAGTAATTCTCTGTATATCTGTCCGCAAAGTGCTGCCTAAAAAAATTATCAACTTGCTTAGCATCTTCCAGCCAGATGTAATCATCCCAGATGTACTGGATTGAACTTCTGTGCCTATTCTTGTTAATCCATTTATGATAGTAAGCTGAACTAGCATCTCCCTGTTGGATCCAGTTCAGGCGTGATTTCTAGTAGAGTATATTGTCTAGTTTTTTTGAGATACAAAGCAGATCCTCACTGATCCTGAGAAACTCTTGGTTTTCATTAGTACTCAGGCTTCCATCCAATTCAGCTATTAGTTCCAGACTTGTAGGTAGTTCATTAGATTTTTTCTTTCAGCTCCCGGATTTCTTGGTACATTAAAATTCCACTCCTTAATGCCCACTTTGATAGGTTTGATTCTATACTTAATCCTCTTACTAGCAAACCTGAGTGCACAGGGTTGTTTCCAAATCTCTTCTATCAGTTTGTTATAAGTTTTATAATCCAACCAGCAATCCAGGACTTTTAGGAGCTTAGGTCCCCCGTTTTCGACTTTTGAACTCAAACTCACAAGGCAATGATCCGAATCAACCCTGTCTAAACCAGTCTGTGTCCAGTCAGAGGCCGAGCCCAGCCAGTTGTCATTTACAAGGAATCTATCTAGCCGGCTCATACACTTCAAAGATATCTTCTTACCATTTTGGGATCTTGCAACTGCGTCTCCCAAACAAACTGCTGAAAGGCTACCCTATCTTAAGCATAATTTTGATTGGGTGTACCTTTCCTTTCCTCTGGCTTCAACACAACATTGAAGTCCCCATGATGCACCACTTTTCCTCCTCTCATCCTATCTACAGATCTTTTATAGTATTCCATTGCAGCATCTTACACTGGAGGTCCTCAGGATCATAGACATTAACCATATTACTAACTACTTCCGCATTATTGCATCTGCCTACTACACCTATAAAACCATCCTCTGCAAGAATAAATGTTCTAACAAAGTTGTTGCAATTCTAGATATATATATATAAGTCCACCTGCTTGGCTCACAGAACCACTATATATCCAATCAAAATAATTGTCATACCAGAGATATTGACATAGTCTTCTATCAATTGTATTCAGTTTTGTTTCTTGTAAGTTGATGTACTCCACTCTATGCTAATTTATTAGCTCCTTCACTCGTTTCTTCCTTCCCTGCCCTCCTAGTTCTCGTACATTATATGTTATCAGCTTCATTGAAGACGGGTTCCTTTTATGTTCTATCATCCAGCTTCTCTCATTTATTTTGCTGCCATTCTGCAGAATTCATATGGTCAAGTTTTTGTCTTGTTATCTCTAGATTAGGCCCATCAATGATACCAATTTCTTGGCCTAGTTCCATTGTTTTTTTCTGACTTCCCTGCTTTACTGTTAGTTAAACCCATATCTCCAGGAGACTGGTTAGTTGTGATTTTGTGCTTAAGCGCATGTTGGTTTATAAGCTGACCAATCCAGTTATCTAGAGTGGCTTGGGATTGCTCTTTAGCTACTCCGATTTCCCTTCTTGCTTGACTTCTTGTTCTAGCCCCCCCCACCCCCACCCCCCCTTTGGATTGTGCCTACTTTGTGTTTTTTTCTCTATGAAGGGGGGGTATTTCTGTGGGATTATGGTCTAGGGTCATTAGAGGAGGGAATTCAGCAACCAGTCTCATTACTGCAGTACTTTTGTCAATTTCAACATGTTGGAGATTACCGTATCCAAAGATGAGCTCCTAGCATTGTCCTTAACAGGCTTAGGGGGCTCTTGTGTTTCAAGCGGCAATGTTTGACATACTCCATCTGGTACATATATGGTTAGTGCCTTAGGTTCAATCCATAATCCACCATCTTGCATTTCAGTAGTAGCAGAGGGGAGAATTGATTTTGCTCCACCATCCAGAGTCTCCAGGACTATTTCTTCTACCTGACCTAATTTAGCATCCTCGATTTGAGGTGACAGTGGAGTCGGCCACCAGTCAAGCATGACAGGGCTCCATACATTTTCCCCGCCCACACTCTTTTTGACTTCAGGGATTGCACTAGCTACAGGTTCCTTTATTTGCAATTCATTCTTCACCAGATCAGGAGCAAGTGTGCGATCACTAACCAGGGATTGAGTGTCAAACCATTGATAACCCAAGTTGAAGTCTATGCTATCATCATTCATGCTGAAGGAGCATTCATTCCAAGATAGGCTGCTAAATTTACTTTTTCCAACCTCCATGATGTGAAGTTCATATATCCTGTTATCAATATACAAAGACAGCTAAGTAGGAATCTGATCATCCATATCCAACTCCAGAAGCATTTGGGCGGTTTTCGGATACTGATGATTGACTGTATGTTCATCCAGGCGTATTCGGATCCCAATAGCTCCTCCTATCTTGCTCAATAGTGCATCCTCCCATGCGTGCAGAGGAATACCATACACCTTAAACTAGGACAGACGTTTCCTGCTAACCGTATCCTTATGAGCATCCATACCAGATATAGTCTCCTCTAGCCAGTTGTTTAACCACTCACCATCATTCCTAAGCATATTGTCCATATCACAACTTTCCTCTTCCCAGATTAGCACTCTAAAAGAACCTAGTGAGCTTACATTCATGTTTAGATATCGAGCTTTCTTTACAGCCAGCTGTAATGTACGACAACCAACCTTAACTTTTAACAAGCCTATTCGACTATATTTAAGCTAGTTAGCTACATTCTGACTACTCTTCAGCTTCAAAACTACTTGCTAGACATTAGGAGCCGGAATAGGTTGTTGTATAACCATAGTAGGGTCTTATTGGAAGATTTTCCGACCTGGGGTGCTCCTAACACAATAGGCATCTTCTCCAGTTTATAGGTAGAGATAATATGGGGGTTCTCCAATCTGGGGTGCTTTTGGACAGTGAGGAATTTCGCTAGATTAGTTCTAAGTCTGAAAGAACCAAACCATATGCTATTCAATTGTACCTTCAAAGTTTCCACGTCCCTAATTCCAACAAATTCAGCAAAGCCAAAAGGACGGCCATCCTTTCCCTGTTTTCTAGCCATTCTCAGTTCCTTGAGAGTCCCCTGCCTTTTCAAAATGCTTTCCAACCTCTCATATGGGAAGTTTGGTGGGAAGTTGGAGATGAAAAACGTACCCTTCTCCTGCCTGTGTGTAGCTTCCTATGTTTCAGCACCCATAGGGCTAAGACGAGCATTAATGGGTCTTAGATCTTTAACACCTAAGGCCTAAGCATAAGTCATACCAGAGGGAGCAACCTGAACTCTCCTCCTTCTCCACTCAGGGCCAAAGTTTATGGGGTAGTTTCTTAGAGCAACTCGTCTCATTCTCTTTAGCTTTTGCATTTGAATCATCCAGTGGGGAGCCATGAGAGCATTGTGTCCTAAGGGGTGCACGTCTACAGTAGAACCATCAGTAGTAGTAACATGGAATCAGGTGCTCTCCAGGCACCTGGAGTATCCCCGAGGAGGTAGGAGGTGACAAGGAGGCTGTATTCTCCTTTTTCAAGCTCGAGAAATCAGTTCCAGATCCAACTAATCGATGCAGACATGAGTTCACCAAGGAAGAGAGTTACTGCTCATCCAAATCGCCTGAGAGCGGGAGCTCGATTACCGTACTTCAAGAAAATTTGTATTTATAGTTTATTGATCAATTCGCACCACTTTCTTTACCTTGGAGCCCAATTCTAACGGTATATACTCCCTCCATACTTGGTACGAGATACCACAAACTTTGGTCAAAGCAAGTTACTCATTATTAAGCGGTTGTTTGTGGCACTTTTAGAGATTTTTCACCCAGTTATGTATCCATTTAGTATCTAAAGTCAATAAAGTATCCATTTCTTTACCATCCTCGTCCTTCAATAAGACGTTTCCAATTTGAGTATTTTGTAGCCCTTTTTTTCTCAGTTAACCTTAAAGCTCTTTCCAACCTTCCTTCTCCTTCAAAGTCCCCACTCTGTTATGCTTCAGCTATTGATTTTGGTGTAACCTTAGATAATAATTATATTAAAATTTAAATACATATTTAGGCCCAAGGATCTAATCAAAGTGCGGAAGAAGCCAAAAATTTCATAGATTTAATATGTAAGGAACTTGATGCTACATGCATTAACTTTCAAAATTTAAATAAAACATGATTGCCATGTAATGTGTGAATAAACAAACTCCCACATCAAATATATGATCAAAACGCACATGGTAGTGCATATATAAATAGAAGAATCAGATTTGTTACCCTTGAAGACTTTAAAGCTAACCAAGCACAAGAGGGGAAAACACACAGAGAAGAGAAGTAAAAAAATTCTCTTGTTTCTTGTGTAACAAGACTTGTATTGAGTCTAGGAAATCGCCTTATATTCATAATGAAAGTTTAGGTCAATAATTACATCAATTGTTCTATAAGTTAGACCCAATTAATTAAGTAATAGACTTATTGATCAATCAGTACTCTTTTAATTAAGTACTAATTGAGTCTTATTCAAATATCATTTAGTTAAACCCAATTAAACTTTAATTATTATTCCATAGGCCTTATAATTAACAACTTAATCAATAGTCCAAATTAGACTCTAATTTATGGAAAATATTAAAAAAAAACATTTTAAGTCAAATTAACCCGTGCTACCCCTCTGTCAAAATTTGATTTTCGGCGCCTCCAGTGAGATGGTCGTGTAGGGCACAAGGGTCGTGCAGGACATTGAACTGGCTAGGACCATGCCACAGGCACGTGTCATGCGCCTGGTCCACGAATGTGCATTGCACGTTGGGCCAGTGCATTTCACTTTGCCATGCGCATGCGCGCAGCAGATGCCGTGCACACGCACATTGTGCTAGCACACGACACCATGTCATGCGCCTGTGCACGTTATGTATGCTTACAACAACACGTTGTGTGCGCATGCCATGTGGGCACTGGCACACGGCCTTCAGCCTGGTGCCCATACGCACAATGCACGCAGCATGGCCGGTGCTTGTACGGTACACACAATGCATGTTGTATTGTACCCATCTGCACGCCCATTAGCACAGGCGTGTGGCCCTCGTGCTAGCTAATGAATAAGTTTTATACCAATTAATCAAGTTCATTTATCTTATATTTTGTTTGTTTCTCTAGTAGCTTTTGTGTTTTTGTTGTTTGTTTTACTATTTTACTTTTCTTTGAATTTTTAGGTGCCTGGGAGACATCTGCTACGAAAAAAGAGTAAAATGTAGATGAAAGTGAGAAAACATTGGTCAGTGAAGGCAAGAAAGAGACAACAGAGCGTGACACACGCCAATATCTAACTGCCGCATGCCGAAAACCACTAGAAACCACAAGCAACAAAGTTGGCACATGTTAGTTAGGCCGATAGTACGCCACATACCATCGGATGGTACAGAACAAGGATTTAGCGCACGCTTTCCTATTTATGGAACTTGCACAGTTTCATGAGATGGCTCATATCTCTCTAAAAAAATGCAAATGCCATAATTCAACATCCTACAAAACCTACATTTCCAGAGTTTTCCAATGACATATCACACGCCCCCTAGTTCTATCTGTATAAGTACCAAAAGTTTCCCAAAGTTGGACCATGTGCAGAGGAATCCAAGTACCATTAAAACTTGTATCCAGTGAAGTTGGCGTATGCCACAGTTTGGCTGGGCGCACGCTACATGTCTAGTATCAAGTGGGAATCCAGTGTTTTTATACTATGAAATGCCATTTTTACCCCCACCCCCATTAACCCTACTTCTATATAACCTTCTATTTTGAGCAAAAATTGTAATTCCTCCTTTGGAGGCAAGAGCTTTTTCATTATTGGAGACACCAACTTCTCTCTCTACATTTACTCTCCCTTCTCTCGGGGATTTGTAGAATTTCTTGTAACTAAGGATTGGAAAGGATTCCAACCCCGAAATTGGTGTTTTTCCACCATCCTTGACCCATTTGGAGTAATTTTGTGGTGCCCCCAATAAAAAAGGGAAGGAATTTCTTTGGTTTAACTATGTATTTTCAATTTGGATTAGTGATGAACTTGTTTATTGCTTTTTCTATGACTATGTGTAGCTAAACACCTTATATGTTTACTTAGTTGATTTTATTTGTGTTGTGGCTTGGCGTTAGTTTTTTATATGATTTAAGAGGAAACGGTTAGGGTTTAATTATTGGATTGATTGATTGTTTATTGTCCCCCTGTAGTAACTTGATCACTTCTATAAGAGACCTTAGGCAATTGAGGAAACTTGGAGACTCCTGTGGACTAAACGGATCTTCAAGTAGGCCATAATATTTAAGTACCTAAGTTAATGACGGCTAAGAAGATTCCAAAGTCCTGGAATTTAGGCTCGTACTCTCAACTTAAGGGAGTTATGTGCACTAAACAGACCCCTTCAAGGAGTAGTTTAGGGAAATTTAGTGTCTCCTCCGCACTAAAGGGATTCCTATACCAATTGGAGGTTGAATCACCAACCATTATCCTGGGACTACCTTTCACTTAACGGTGCTTGTTAGCCTAACGGCAAAGCAAGCGGCCTTCGGTCCTCAGGGCTTGCCCAGAGGTCGAGGGTTCGAGT
>JAOWBN010215601.1:0-13591 GCA_028565015.1 Pinguicula moranensis
TTCACTGTAGCAAATAAGCGAGGATAAAGTCGACTCATAGTCAAGAACGAGGGATGACCTAATCGCTTATGATGAAGTATTAGATCTTCCACAGTACTGTCTCCTCCAGGTCTCTCCATGATGGATGAAAGGGCTGAGTCTAATCCTTTCCAATCCATGTACCACAAGCCACTACGACATGTCCCAGTCCCAAGTACCATGTCTGTCTTCTTCTCCCAGAAGATCACCTGAGGTATATCAAACAATACAGTACAATTTAATTGGTTAATAGTGGCATTTATGGAGATGAGGTTAACGGGAAATGAAGGAGCATGCAAAACTTTGGACAAAGTCAAACTGTTGGTACAATTTACTGTATCCTTACCCACTATAGGCCGATCAGTGCCATCGGCTGTCTTAATACTCAACGGATTTGCTAAAGGATTATAGGAGCTAAACTCCTTAGCAGCACCCGTCACGTGTCCAAAAGCACCAGAGTCAATGATCCAATCTGATGAGCCATCAATAGGAAAGGATGTCAGGGCTAGTGAGTCATATATACCTGTGAAACCTGAGGCCAAAGCAACATTACCAGAGAATTCAGATGAGGTAGGTGTATCAGTGTCTATCCTCACACCTTTGAGTTTCTTTTAGAGTACGTCAAAGAATGCTCAATCCTCCTCAACGGTCACAGTACTCCTCATCAGCATCCACCGTCAAGTTGATGCATAGCCTCCCCAGCCCGCACCCCTAAAACCACCTCTCCTACCTCAACGAGCTCTACCTCTACCTCCAAATCTACCTCTTCCCTCAGAATCTTTTTCACGGGACATCCTCGGAAAAGACTCCAACAAATTGCCAATCGCTCCACACGGATAACAACTGTGAGTCTCCCTATGGACCCCAGTTACCTGAGGACTAGCAGTAGCCAAAGTTTATCTTTATTTCACTCTCTGCTTGAATCATAGCTGCAATAGCCCCATCCAATGATGGAATCTTGTCCTGGGACAGTAAAACCGATCTCCTCGAGTGAAAGATTGAATTCAGATCTTTCAAGAATTTCATAGTCCTTTCCTTCTCAAAAAGTTGTCGTGTTTTACATTTTGAGTCAATACAGCTGGACAATGGGTCGTAGTGATCAATCTCAGTCCACAATCTCTTCAAACAAATAGAATACTCTTTAATAGACTTCTCCCCCCTGTACCTCTGCATCGATTTCCAGCTGAAGCTGAAATACCCTCATCTGGTTTTCAGTTCTGGAATAGGTGGTCTGTAGACTAGCCCACATCGCACTCACCGACCTAAGGCCATCCACAGTAGAAGGAACATATGCAGTCATTGAGTTCAGAAACCAGATACATAGTTGAGCATGAGTAACTTTATACTCCGTAGTGGAAGAGATGTCACTACTTGATTCACTCAGGAAGCCATCCAGGCTTCACCCTGCTAAGATGGTCTCAATCCTGCGAGACGAGCTAAGATATGTAGCCGATCCATCAAGTTTTAAATCGATCGGTGGAAGATCAAGTTTGATTGGAGCAGCGGCAGGGACAACGACCGAGGCTGAGGTATTCACTCCCTTTATGAGCCCAACCAAGGCTTCGAGCACCTCACGATTGAGGTTCTTCAGGACTTCCAATCCTTGTTTAACTGCATTGTCGCATGTTGATGCAAATCAAATATACCTATTTATTCGTTATGATTTTACACTTATTGATTATTATAAAAGACTCATTTTGGTATTTTTTTATTGAAAATTTGGTATAAATCTCACTTTGATTGTTTTATGAATTTTTTAGGAAAATTAATTAAATAAAAGATATTTTGGACCTAGCATCTTAATTGGACAAGCAATTTTTATCAAGACAATTTCAACACAAGTGCAAAAATATTGATTAGCCCAAAAGAACAACAAAAAAACCAAGGAGCAGAAAAGCAAAAAAAACAGAGAGCAGCCGTTGGAAGGCTGATCGAGAAGGAAGACCAACAAAAATAAAAAGAAAGAAGCCACTGGACAGTTCATGTTGGAGAAGAAAATTCATGCCTCACGCGGGAAAAGGAGCCGCACGCTTGAGGAAATTGACAGAAAGCACACACAACCGCAGGAAAAAATGGCGGAAAAGTGAATCAAACAAGGCTTCGCATGAGATGAAATAGGAGTTAAGGAAGAGAAGTTGTCTACGAAATAAGAATATAAAGGGCCAAAAATCAGGAGAAGGGAAAGTGGGGGAGCCGAACAAAAAAAAATCCAGAAGAATAAAAGAAGGGGGTTGGGAGAAGAAAGACGAAAAGAAAAAAAATCTGGAACAAAGAGGTGAGCCGCTAGAAGTTTTGGGGCAGGGAGAGAAGGAGAAAAACGCAGGAAAAAACAAACAGGAAGAATAGAAGAAGAGGAGGGCTGACGAAGTGTTTGATTGAGCCAAAAAATGGAGCCCATGGAGGTTCCACCATGCATCCTTCACATTTGATCGGTCAAGGAAGGTTCTTTACTCGGCAACATGGCAAAAATATTGCTATGTGCCGAGACGAAATTCCATTTGGAGAAGCTTTGTGCAAGGATGGCCGAGGAGAGGTCGAGGTGACCGTGCGGCATTCAGGCGGCAGGAGCATGATTCAGACTTGACCGAGTAAACGACATATTTTCTCGTCCTAGAAGGAAAATTCCACGATAACATGGACAAAATATGGCTATGTGCCAAAGCAGAATTCTATTTGGAGACGTGCTGCATGGTGATGGACGAGAAATGGATCCAAATGGGCGGATGGTGCGCAGTAGATGGCATGAATCTAAGTTGTCCATGCAAACGACAACTTGGCTCGAACAAGAAGCAAAATCCATCGGCAATGTGGCTAAAATATTGCTATGTGCCGAGGTGGATTTTGATTTAGAGATGTTTTGCTCGACGAGTTGCGGAGAGGGGCGTTCCAACGACCGGCGGGTGCGCGCGGCGTGCGAAAGTCCTCGATAGCTTGTGCAACAAAGAGCAAGTCAAGTTTGTTCCAATTTTGATGGGATGAGGTTTCATTATCTTGACTGGAGCTAACAAGACTGAGTCTTAAGGAGCATATGGCGTCCAAAGGAGCAGTCAAAACTCTATCCAACCGAAGCTATTTTGTAGGGATTCAAATGCCATGTACTTGTCTATATAATGAGGCATGTGGTCTCATTCTAGACAAGAGTGAAAATTCTCAAACCAGTGAGAGTTTGGGGGCTTTTGAGAGTGATCAAGAGTGTGCATTGAGATCGTGTTGACTCAGTGCAAGTGAGGGGTTGGGACTTGTGAGTGAGGATCCACCCGAGAGCTTGAGTGATCATGTTGATCGACTCAAGGGGCATTAGGGAATTGAGTGAACCTTTGTCCATTTTGTGTAGGCCAAGTTGAGTGGCCAAGTACTCCATTTGTGAATGAAAAAGAGTGGTTGGGCGTGCAATTGTGTTCTTGATCGTTAGGCTACAATCTTGGGAGAAGATTGGCGCACATTGTTGTTTGATTCCGCCGTGCACCTTGCTGAAAATTGAAAAATTTGGTGCACGAAAATAGTGGAGTGACAGTTGGTATCATAGCTGAGAGGTCGGTGATCGGCTTGATATTGGTTCGTGTTTGTGTTCATTTGATCGTGATCAACATTGTTCGTGAGATGGAGGATCAACTACGAGCGATGGCTGAACGCATCCGTGCGTTGGAGGAGAAGCAAAGACAAATGGAGGACTACTATGGTCCCTTACGTGAAGCCCCTGATCATCCCCTTGTTGATCAGGTTGCTGAGCTTAGAGATGCCTTTCGAACATGTCAAACGGTGCTCAAGGATCTCCCGGTGGATGTGGAGATTTTGCAAGCGGAATGCGAGACAAAAATGACGGATTTTGCAATGGAGATAGCCATGCTAAAGAGAGCGTTGCTGAGTCCAGGTGAAGGTTCTGGAAGGCGTCCTCATGCCTCCAGAATCAAGGTGCCAGAGGCTAATCCTTTTGATGAGGTTAGGAATGCAAAGGAATTGGAAAATTTCCTTTGGGACAAGGAGAACTACTTCAAGGCAGCGAAGGTTCTGGGGAGGAGCAAGTGGAAGTAGCTAACACCGAGTGGATTGCGAGGGACATTATAAGGAAGATGAAGCATAATGGAACTCCAAGGGAATATGTCAAGGGATTCACCTCTTTGATGTTGGATATCCATAATATGAGTGATGAGGACAAATTGTTCAATATCATGATCAGTTTGCAACCATGGGCACAAGCTGAGCTAAGGAGGCAGAATGTCCAAGATCTTGCCTCAGCCATCACGGTGTTCGAGAGCTTGGTGGATTTCAAACATGTTTCTAGTGCTCCAAAGAAGCTCAAGGGTGTGACAATCCTCTCCCGGCGGAGGAGGTCGATGCCCTCATCAACATGTCGCCATTCCTTCTAGCTTCAAACTCTTTAAGCTCATTCCACTTTTCAGCTGTAAGGCCGAGAGCAATTGGACACCCTTCCTCTTCTGCTTGGCCTTCAAAACATCATAAACACATGGCTCAAAGCCAACACATCTGGTCTCCATGAAGTACACCCCTCCTAGCTTCGGGAAAGGCATGGTTCCTACCTTGTTCATGAAGTCCAAACCAAGAATCATATCATAATCATCAAGGGGAACAATAGTTACCTCAAACTGCCCCTTCCAAGGACCCGCAACAACTTGACTCCGGCGGTACCCCTAACTTGCTTGGCACTAGAGTTCACAACCTTGAGCTTGCTCGAGTGTGGCACAAGTCTAAGATTGAGCTTGTCCACCAACGAGTCAGCCAAGAACGTGTGAGAGGCTCCAGTGTCAACCAAGGCCAGCATCTCACGGTCTCCTACCAACACTTTCAGGTACATCAAGGCATGGTGATTGGGAGGAGACACTCGAACGGCACCCAACAACTTCATGGTACTCATCTTCCTTGCATCATCACTACTATCCGAATCAGAGTCAGCCCTCAATGAGTTGAGCTTACTCCTCTTCTGACAATCCCTCATCCAGTGATCCCCATTGCAAATGAAGCATCCATGAGCCTTGTCTCCACCATTCTCCACCTTCTTCCTCTCGGCTAGTTTAGGCTTAGGATCACCCTTGGCCTCAACCACCTTTTGCTTGCCTTTCTCCGCCTTTGTCTTCTTTCTTTTTGTGATCCACGACTTGTCCCTGGAGCTTTTTTGTGATCCACGACTTGAATTATCAAAAGAATTGCCACCAAGGAGGAAGATTGACCATGCCATTGAGTTGGTGCCCGGATTAAAGCACCTTCTCAAGCACCTTAGTGAATGGGGCCTAAGGAGCTATTGGAGTTGAGAGGGAAGCTTGAAGAACTGCTGGAGTGTGGCCATATTCAGTCTTCAAAATCTCCTTATGGATCCCCGGTCTTGTTTCAAAAGAAGAAGGATGGAGCTATGCGGTTATGTGTGGATTACCGGGCTCTAAATAAGGTAACGGTCAAGAATAAGTATCCTATTCCTAATGCTATGGACTTGTTTGATCAACTGTATACAGTTAAGTACTTTTCGAAGATTGATCTTCGGTCCGGATACTGGCAAGAAAGGATTGCAGCCAGAGATGAACCTAAGACCACTTGTGTCACGAGGTATGGGTCTTATGAGTTCCTAGTTATGCCATTTGGCCAAACTAATGCCCCAGCTACATATTGTAATTTGATGAACGATGTACTATATGAGTTTCTAGATAGGTTTGTGGTTGTATACCTTGATGATATTGTTGTGTATTCACAATCACTTGCCGACCATGTTGGTCATCTACAACTTGTACTAGGGAAGCTGAGGGAGCACAAGTTCTATGCGAAGATGGAGAAGTGTGAGTTTGGAAGGAATGAGATCATGTTCCTTGGCCACATCATTAGCCAAGGACACATCCGCATGGACCCAAGGAAGGTTGAGGCTGTTTTGGAGTGGCTAACGCCAAGTGGAGTCCCTAAGCTAAGGAGTTTCCTTGTCTTCGCCAACTACTACCGTAGGTTTATCAAGGGATACTCAAAGCTTGTTTCACCCTTGACCGACCTACTAAAGAAGAATGAACCATGGAGATGGGATGAACCTTGTGAGGAGGCCTTTGAAGCTTTGAAGAAAGCCATCTTTACTGAACCAGTTTTGAAATTGCCATGCTTTGACATACCATTTAAAGTGCAGGTGGATGCTAGTGATTGTGCTTTAGGGGAGTCTTGGTGCAAGACAAGCACCTTATTGCTTTTGAGAGCCGAAAGTTGAAGGATGCTGAGTTGAGATACTCGACCCATGAGAAGGAGATGACAGCCGTGGTGCATTGCTTGGCGATGTGGCGACATTACCTACTTGGAACCAAGTTTGTAGTTGTCACAGACAATGTGGCTAACACCTACTTCTGGACTCAAAAGAAAATCACTCCAAAACAAGCAAGATGGAAAGGGTTCTTAGAGTCCGAATTTATGGACCAGGTTAGACTAGTCGTGCAAAGTGATGCATTGTATAGAAGGCTAGTGCAAGAAGTGAAAGATGGTGTTGTAAAGAGGTACTACCTAGAGGATGGTCTCTTGTATGCCTATCTTGGACTTGCATAGAAAATTGTTGAAAGAAATGCATGATCCGGGTTGGGCTGGCCACCCAGGAGTTGAGAGGATGATGGCTCTACTCTCTCGACACCACTATTAACCAAAGATGGAGCGCATCACACGGCCTGATGCGGTACTCTTGTGTACCGATGGCCGGCAAATGGAGCCTATGGAGGTTTCACCTGCATCTTTCACATTTCATCGGTCAAGGAAGGTTCTTTATTTGGTAACATGGCAAAAATATTGCTATGTGCCGGAATTCCATTTGGAGGGGCTTTGCGCAAGGATGGCCAAGGAGGGGTCGAGGTGACCATGCGGCATTCGGGCGGCAGGAGCATGATTCCAACTTGACCGAGCAAACAACATATTGTCTCAGCCAAGAAGGAAAATTCCACGGCAACATGGATAAAATATGGCTATGTGCCAAGGCGGAATTCTATTTGGAGACGTCCTGCACGATGATGGCCGAGAGATGGGAGAATGGTGCGCGATAGATGGCATGAATCCGAGTTGTCCGTGCAAATGACAACTTGGCTTGGATAAGAAGCAAAATCCATCGGCAATATGGCTAAAATATTGCTATGTGCCTAGGTGAATTTTGATTTGGAGATGTTTTGCTCGACAAGTTGCGGAGAGGGGCGTTCCAATGGTCGACGGTTGCGCGCGGCGTGAAAGAGGCCTCGGTAGCATGGGCGAGTCAAAGGTAGTTTGAGTTTTGATGGGATGAGTTGTCCCTATCTTGACTGAAACTACAACCAAACTTACCGAGCCTTGGGGAGCATGTTGCATCCAAGAAGATTGGTCAAAACTCCATTCATCCGAGTCGAGATTGAAAGGATTCAAATGCCAAAGGATTGTCTATATAATGAGGCATGTTGTATCATCTTATACAAGGGTGAAAGTCTCGAACAAGTGAGAGTTTGGGAACTTTTGAGAGTGATCAAGAGTGTGCATTGAGATCGTGCTGACTCATTGCAAGTGAGGGGTTGAGACTTGTGAGTCAGGATCCACCCGAGAGCTTGAGTGATCGTGTTGATCGGCTCAAGGGGGCATTAGGGGATTGAGTGAACCTTTGTCCATTTTGTGTAGGCCAAGTTGAGTGGCCAAGTCCTCCATTTGTGAATGAAAAAGAGTGGTTGGGCGTGCAATTGTGTTCTTAATCGTTGGGCTGACAATCTTGGGAGAAGATTGGCCGCACATTGTTGTTTGATTCCGCCGTGCATCTTGTTGCAAATTGAAAAATTTGGTGCACGAAAACAGTGGTGTGAAAGTAAACCACCGGAAAATTCTTGTCAAGAAATGCACATCTCTACTAATGGCCAAAAAAATTATTTTTAATATCAATTGATGAATTTCACTTTTATAGAATAAAAAAGCAGTTGGTTTGATGAATTCTATTTTATATTTTATATTCTAGTTCTATATGCTCAATATGTTTTTATAGCTCTTTAGATGACATTGTTTTTAGCTGATAGATGTTATAAACTTAGAGTATTTTTCTTGTTATGTGGGGATATACTTTATGTTTAAATATTTGATTGTAGAGGTAAATAATGATCATGAAGAAAATTGATTCATATTTTAAAAAGGGGCTTCTCCACAATCCACGACGTGCCTAGTATATTCCCAACTAAATTTGGGGTCTGGGGGGTCAATTGTACGCGGTCTTACCCTTGTAAGTATACAAAGAGGCCGTTTCCATTGCGACCCAATATGCATTGCGTCATTTGATGTATAGAGTTCCAACAACTTCACTAAATAAAAGTACTGAAATTTAATAGAGACATTTTGCTCTAGTCCAATATTAGCACAAAGTTAAAAGAATTGTCAATGATGACTCTTTCAACTCCATTTGCAATAGAAAAAAATGGGGCTTCTCAAGCAGTTATTTCACAAAGGCCCAAAGTTCTTCTTTGTGACGATACTTGTGATATTCCTGAAACTGTAAGTCCTCTAGATTATCATCTAATCTATATTATTCTTCAAAAAAAATTCAAGGATCGAAAAAAATTTAGATGATATGGATATAGTTTTTGAGAGAGATCATACTTTAAGAAAGATGATATGTGAGTATCCATTAAACGAGAGAAATGGAATTTTAATGAAATATCTAATGTAAGGTCCTTACCAGCCTAGACTCTTAATACATGCTAAAAATTCTCGTCGAAAATTTGTCCTCGCTTGGTATTAATAATTTGAGAGTTGGTTGGTGTACTCAAACAAAAGTTGTACAACATTTTGTCAAGACTGTTTTTTCTTCAATAAACCCTAATAACCAAAACATTCAAAATATGATTGATAGATAAACTGTGGTATTCAAAACTCATGCCAGACTACGGCTTCGTACTTCAATCAATATTGTCCAATTATATACATTGCAAGGTATGACATTTAGGGGTCATGTTGAAACGGATGATTTAATAAACCTTGGAAATTTTCTTGTAATTTTAAAGCACATTGCTGCTTACAACGATGAAATGACCAAGGTTTTAAAAAATGCTCCTAAATATGCAACTTACACGTCTCTTGAAATTAAGAAGGAAATCATGTTTGCCTATGCAAACAAGATTTAAAGATTTATTCGAGAAGAAATTGGTGATCACAAGTTTTGTATTATTGTAGATGAATCTAACAGAGAGTAGATGCCTATCATTCTGAGATTTGTTGATAAATTGGGCCTTATTCAAGAAAGATTCTTTGATTTAGTTCAAGTAGTTGATACCAAATAAGTTACTTTTCATAAGAAAATATGTGATGTTCTTTCTACACAATTTTAGTTTGAGTGATATAAAAGGGCATGGGTATGATGGTGCCAGTAACATGTTGGGAGAGTAAAATGGTTTGCAGGTTCTATAAAAGATTGTCCATATGTTTATTACATTCACTATTTTGTTCATCGTTTGCAGTTGATATTAATTGGTGCTCTTAAAAGTATTCTTGTGGTTGGTGATTTTTTCAATCATTTACCTCTTATCATCAACATAATTACTTCTTTTACCAACTGCCATGATAAATTGTAGATTTCTTAGGTTATCAAAATTGAATATTTAACTCCAACAGATAAACTTGAAACTTGAAATGGCAAGAATCAGCTTGAAACCAGACAACGTCTTTGTGATATAAGGTAGAGTTCACATTACAAATTTCTTCATACTTTACTTCATTGTATGATCCAACTCTCAGTATTTGCGTAGAGTGATGAATGATAGGAATGCTCAACATAGAGCTACAACTAATGGGTTTCATGATGTAATGATGTCATTTCAGTTTGTGTTTGTCTTGCATTTTATGATTGAGTTGTTGGGGGAGGACGATGATCTTTGTAGGGTGCTACCAGGTAAATCTCAAGATATTGTAAATGCAATGGATGCTATATCAATTACAAACGAAACCCTTCAAGATTTAGGGATGATGGATGGAATGATTTATTTGAAATGCTGAAAAGTGTTTTGTGTGAAACAAGATATTGATATTTCTGACATGAGTGTCCGTTGTCGATCAACAAGTACAGGGCATGTTAGAAACGATCCTATTACATGAGAGCATCACTATCGGATTAACATATTTAATATGGATTGCATTTTGCGAGAGATGAAGGATTTAATGAACATATGATTGAGTTGTTAAGACTAAGTTCAGCTTTGATTTCTAAATATGGGTATAGGTTATTTGATATTGGAGCTATTTGGAAGTTAGTTGAAAAGTTTTATTCAGCAAATTTCACAAATCAAGAGCAATTCCATCTCAAGTATCAATTGAAACTTCTTATAATTGATATCCAGGAGAGTTAAATTTTGCAAAATCTTAACACTTTCAGAATTGTACAAAATTTTGTCCGATACGGGGGAAGAAAATTAATTACTCTCTCTTTTTTTTAATTACTCTCTTATTGATAGGCTTATTCGACATATTTTGACTCTTCAAATTTCTACTGCAATATATGAATATGCATTTTCTGCAATGAAGATTGTGAAAACAAGAATTCGGAATAAAATGAAAGATAAGTTCTTATCTAGTTCATTATTAGTCAATATTAAAAAAAGAAATAGTTCAATAATTGGATGTTGATTACATTATTGATGGATTTGAAAAGATGAGACCACATAAATGTCAATTTAAATGAGATTATCTAATTATATTTTCATTTTCTTGTTTGGATCATTAGACAATAACTTGTTGAATATTCATTTTTATAATTTTTTATTTTGGATTATCGACTTTATTTTTCTTCTAGTTTTTAAAAAAATTACAAGTTGCATTATAGGTTAAATTGCCCTGACCGAATCAGATTCGACCCAAGTGTCGATTGCAAATGAAGTTGGAAGAGTAACAATTCTTTTTGCTTTGTGCTACTTATGGACTAGAGTAAAATGACTCTATTAAATTCCAGTATTTCTATTTAGTGAAGTTACTGGAACTCAATACATTAAATGACGTAATGCATATCGGGTCGCAACATAAACGACATCTTTGTATAATTACAAGGGTAAGGCCGCGTACATATGGCCCCCCAGACCCCAACCTAATTAAAAATATATTGGGTACGTCGTTATTGTTGTTGTTGTAGATCAGATTCAACCCACTTTATTAAAAAAAAATTACCCCCTATTCTTGGTTTCGCCATGGGTTAAGAGATATTTGCTTCGAAGCGAAATTCAACCGCTTATATACAGTTGGAGAGCACAAGACAGTAACAATTGCGGGAAAGGTCATCCTTTTCAATGCCCAAGAGCTGGAATTGGATTTGGTGTAGAAACATGTTTGCCTCGAATAGGTACAAAATGATTATGAAGAGGCGGATGGGTGGAGATAGAAGCCAATCGAAGGAGCTACATACTTGGTCCAAAGCGCTTACCTACAATTGGCGAGAAATGCTGAGAACATCACAGAGTCATCGCTGATCTACAATGCAATATGGGGCAAGGACACACCGGCGTGCGTAATACCCTCACCTAGCGGATAATTCTGGAAAAAAAATCGCCACAAAGCTCAATCTATTCTATTGAGGAGTGCTTATACGAGGAGAAGATCTCCTGGCCTTTCTGCAGGAAAGACTGAAGAAACAACTGTAATATGGGCTGATTTTGTCATGGCAGCTTAAATAATAAAATAATATAAATAAGGAAAAATATATTAAAAATGAGGGATTGAAAACTACTTTTTCAATATGGGAAAAAATTCTTTTCTTATGTACAAACATTTATTCTTTCATTTCTCCTTTCTTCCATGCGATGGGGCAGTTTTTTGCTCTTGGTTGGGTAATTTGTTTAATACTTTGTATGCCTCTGTTTATTGTCTTAATCCTGATTTTTAAATGATGTAGCCTAAAATACTCAATTACATATGCCCCACCCTATCAGAGAAGAAGGGACTACCTTTGGACGGAAGGAACCTCTCCTAGCTTGCCACCAATCACTAGGCGAAGAGTTAAAACACACATATGACTCACCAATTAGATGCAACAACAAAACATGAGAAAAATTATCTCTCCATATCAGATGAGCTTCATTAAAGGAAGACAAATCACAGAAGGGGTGATAATTGCCAATGAAATAATTGAAGAGGAAAAAAGAAACAAAAAAAAGGTTATACTCTTTAAAGTGGACTTTGAAAAAGCATTCAATTCGGTAGATTGGGGATATCTACTAAAGATGCTAAAAAAATTTGGTTTATGTGACAAATGGATAAATTGGATCCAAGAATGTATTACATCAGTCACTGCAACGATGATGATTAATGGTAGTCCATCTGGAGAGTTCGCATTGCAAACAGGACTAAGGCAAGGAAATCCTCTGTCCCCTTACCTTTTCCTAATTGTAATTGAAGGATTCCACTTAATGATAGATTTGGCAACTAACATCAACAAATGGAAGCCATTACAACTTGGCAAACAAAAAATACCAATATCCCACCTACAATATGCAGATGACACTCTACTTTTCTGTAAAGGAGATGAGGAAAGTGTGCATATTATAAAAGGCATCCTGAGGTTATTTGAAATGACTTCAGGATTAAAAATCAACTTCTTCAAAAGCTGCCTAATGGGAGTAAATATGTCGATGGAGGATATCCAAGCTTATGCTGACAAACTTAACTGTTTGACAGCTAAGTTTCCCCAGGTATATCTCGGACTACCACTAAGAGCCAATCCAGGAAACAAAATAACATGGAATCCCGTAGTAGAAAGAATAACAAAAAGAATCAAGAGTTGAGAAAATATATATATTGCCTTTGGAGGGAGGATAACCCTTGTTAAATCAACTCTTACAGGTTTAGCAACATATTACTTATCAGCATTCAAAGCACCAAAAGAAGTAATAAAAACAATACGAAAAATACAATCGAAATTTCTTTGGGGAGGAGGGGTTAAATCTGAAAACAAGCCTATACACTGGATTAAATGGGACAATATATGTAATGAAATAACCAAAGGGGGGATAGGACTTAAAAACTTAGAAATATTTAATATAGCATTATTAGAAAAATGGCTATGGACAATCATGACAAATACTGAAAACTTATTCAACAAAATTATTAATTCACTATATCTCCAACCAGAAGGTATACACAGGGATTAGATAGCGATGTCAGCTCCCAATCGAGCATTTAGATGGTGGAAAGATTTAATTAAATCAGTGTGCTCGTCTTACTAGTTTCATAGTAATATGCAGAGAAAAATAGGGGATGGAGAAGATACGAAATTTGGGCACTCGATGTGGACTATTCTAGGATGTCCATCAGATGTATCACAGAGACTATACTCGATTGCCTCTGATAAAGAGGTGACGGTAGCAGAGAAAATATGTCAGGAGAGCGAGGAGCTGGTGTGGTTATGGCACTAGCAAAGGCCTCTGTATGAATACGAATTATTACTAATACCAGTCCTAGAATCTCTTATTGCAGGTGTAGAATTAAACGAGGATGTAAAGGATAGCTGGAGATGGCAGCCGGACAGAGACAAACAGGTATACACGTAAAAACAACATACACAGTTCTAACTTATTTTATGGGGCTCACTTTGCAGGAACAAGAAGGACTTGGTGAAAGTTGGGGCAAATGA
>JAOWBN010215612.1:0-13590 GCA_028565015.1 Pinguicula moranensis
CCCCCCCCCCCCCCCCCCCCCCCCCCCCCCCCCCCCCCCCCCCCCCCGACGCCGTACGGGGCGCGTGAAGCTACCCCAGGGAGCCGCAGGTTATGGGAAGTTATTTATAGGGTTTAGACATAGTTGGTGGCGACGTCGTTGAATGGTTGGTGCGGAAGAGAAGTCATAGTTATTGTTCATGTCAAGGAACGAGGTTTCTGTATGGAGAGATTTTTATACAAAGCATTTCTGTACCTTTAGAAATTCTATCCAAAATGCTCAACTTGTGGCTTCCAGACGGTGGGTTCTTGTCTCGCCGGAGCATTACCGATACTTGTTTTTCTACATCGATGAGTACCTTGTTGAGCTACCTCCGTGATCCTTATACTTCTTGCTTATTGCATCGAGCATCAGTTTCACCTACTCATGGATGGCCCAACGATGCTCGACCATCTCATCTATTTTTGGGTTCAACCACCCAACTTGTAGTGCGGGTGCTAGATCAAGCTTATGTGATTTCTCTCATAAATGACATCAAAAGGGCTTAGCCTCGTGCTGCTTCCTTGGAGCAGTTGTAGGCAAACTCCGTTTGAGCTAGTGCCACATCTCATTGCTCTGGCTTGGCGCCCGCCAAGCATCGCAACAAATTTCTGAGGCTTCGGTTGACAACCTCAGTTTGCCGTATGTTTGTGGATGCTAGGTGCTATTGTAGTTCTGACTAGTATCCAACTTTTCCCATAGGCTCTTCCAAAAGAGGCCTAATAATTCGTGTCTCAATCCGAAGTGATGGATCTCGGAATGCTATGTTACCGAGCAATCTCTTTGAAGTATAACTGCGTGATCCGCATGGTGTCCATGGAGATCATACACGCTACGAAGTGCGGCATCTTAGATAAGCGGTCGATCACCACGAATTTTGAATCTACTCGCCTTTGGGTTTGCGGCAAGCCTAGGATGAAGTCCACGGACACATCTTGCCATGGTGCATCATCTCTAGTACTCAAGGTTGTCTGATTTAGCTCGCTTCACATAAGCAGGGCATCCCCAAATCATTAAATAATTGAGGTTTGTTTTCTTACACATCCATATCTTGTATGGAGTGGTATCAATTGATTTAAATATAATACATTTGAGTACTAGTGATGTAGTATCTAAGGCAAAGCACCAAAATGATTTTGGCACACTTAATTGACTCATCATCGATTGTACCATATCTAATAAGGTACAATTTTTCCGCTACGACAAACCATTTATAAGAGTATATGAAGGAGTTCTTTGTGCGATGAGATCCAAGTATTTTGATACTTTTTTGAAATTTGATATTCAAGTATTCACCACCTCGATCAGATCGAAGTATTTTAATACTTTTTCCAGTTGTTTCTCAACAACATTCTCAGATTCTTTGAATTTGTAAAAGAATTTGGACTTGTACTTCATTAAGTACACAAAACCATATCTCGAACGATCATCCCTGAATGTAATAAAATATGAGAAACCACCTCTAGCACTAGTCGACATTGGACCAGTTGCATTGGCATGTACTAGTCCAAGCAACTCCATATACCTTTCTCTTTTTTCACTTAAAAAGAGTCTTAGTCACTTTACCTTAAAGACAAGACACATAATTCTCAAATAATTTATAATTAAATGAGCCCAGAAGACCATTTCAACACATTTTGGAAATGCAGGTTTCGCCTACATGACTAAGTCTACAGTGTTAGAGTTATGAAGTGTAAGATCTCCGAAAGCTATACTACGTGTCATGATGCAAAATTTGTGAGTAAACGTAAACATAGGTATGTCAAGCGTGCAGAACAAATATTTCAAAGATATTTTGACCATGGATCTTTGCTAATTTACACAACTTGATGTTACAAGGGAGAATTAAAGTTTATACCTTTTGTTGAATCACTAATCCGTGCAAGAATGCTCATTTTGTTGAAGTGTCCAAATGTCCACCCTCTAAATTAGTCAACACAACCACTTCCCTTTCGGTTTATACACCCTAAGTGTATAGTTTATATGTTGATAAAGGAGTGCTAGCTCCAACCATTAAGCCTTGGAAAAGAGAAGAAAACTTGTTCAAGCTTTTGCCCAAGAAGTCCCAAGTCCTTCTCATGTAAATAATGTAACAAGGATGTGGAACTTCTCAACAATTCTATCAAGGATTTAAAGTTCGACCACCCTTGTTTATTTGTGATAAGATTATGGTATTTATATAGGTGATCATGAGTTTAAGATGTAACACATGTTGTAACTAATAGATAACATTTAACCAAAGTTTTACATGTTTTTCAACAATGGACACTTCATGCTTATGTGTCATGTTGTTGTAAAATCCATCTCCATGCTGCTTCTATACACTATTATACATGTGAGGTTGTGCATAGTATGCATGTCCATAAAAATATAATTTCATACAAGTAGTGGAAATTTCATCGGCCCCTATACTTTACCTTAATCACACTTTGATCCCTCAAAATAATGATGTTAACTGGTGTGACCCTATAAGTTTTCAATAACTTGCCAATGGACCTATAATTAACATATTCAAATTATTGTTAATGAATTAAGCACTTTTAATTCATTATTCCTTAGTTCCAGTCCATCGACCATGAGTGACCTCTAGCAAGATATCATGGCCCACAAGCATTCAAAATAGTCATAGAAGACTATCCTTCCAATATTTGATTCTCATGTAATTGGTATCCTTTCACCAATAACATATTCCTAATATTGTATATTGAGGTTATTTATCATCCTCATTTACATACGTAAGATTTATTGTCCTATAAGTCATGATCATTAAGTTCTAATTAGAAACTCTTTCTAATTGAGCTTGTGCTTTGCAAAGGTTAATATGACTTCTTACAAGTTGTCATAGGAATATCTTCTCCTAACATTGTAGGAGTGGTGAATCCTTTATTGATCCCTCATACCCTTTCCGTACTTTATCCCAAGACTACCCATTATTACCTATTTATGGTGCAACTCCGAATAGAGTCAAAGAGTAGCTTGCATACTCAAGATCTCTATATGGTTATCTCAAGGTTAAGGATCACTTACACCCACTATTCTTTTGATTATCGTCCATTGACAGTATGGTGATCTCTTTGCAAGTCAATCCAATTTAATTGTCAACTAAGAGCATCCATGTTTCTAGCTTAAGTGTCACTAACACTATAGTTGATGAGATCAACTATTTTATTCAGAAGAAATTGGCTGAGAATGTGCTAACCTGTCCGTATTAATGATGCCTTGTCTCACTAATACTATAGTTTGGGACATTTAGTATTTATAACTTTAATTAGAGTGGTCCCATCATCACTCTTTGTGATACAACTCTATGCTATCAATGCTAGGCTCCACTATTTTACATGCTATAGATAAAGAATATAAATAAACAAGTAGTGAAGGTTGCTACAATCATGTATACAACATTAAAGTGTTAATACATATGCTTGAGGTGATTAGCCTTAGGATATAACACTAACATGAAGGACTTATATCTTTCATACTCGTATCTACATTGAGTATTGGTTCATGTATGTTCAAAACATAATGACCATTAATAATTGTAGCCTCAAAATACCTAACTCCATTTTTTAAAACAATAAAAATATTGTTTTGTTGCAAAATGGAATATCCTTCATTGTCTAAACAAGAAATGGATACGATGTTCTTCATAAGTACAAAAACATAATAACAATTATAAAGTTGTAGTACTGCCCATTTGGCAAATTGAGATGGTTAGTTTAGACGGTTGGAGACATGACTCTTGCTCCACTTTCGAGTCGAAGATCTACTTTTCCTTTCATCAATGATCTACTTCGCTTCAACCTCTTCAAATTATTACAAATGTAAACAAGGGATCCGGTATAAAAGGCCCAAACATTAGAAGCGAATGTAGTAAGTACATCAATCATGTAGATATTTAATGAATATTCTTCTTTAAGCATCTTCAGAGCTGCAAGATAATCTTTGCTGTTGCGTTTCCAGTGGCCAGGTTTGCCACAATGGAAGCAAGGGCCTTTTTCAGGTTTCCTATCATTTTTAACCCCACCACTCGCTTTCACTACACGCTTCTTGCCCTTTTATTTTTGGAGCTATGGTTTAGACAACTTTTTGCCTTTTTAAGGAGATGCGACAAAGACAGTACGCTTAACCTTTTGTAACTGAATCTAGTGAGTTTGAGTATATACAACAACTCTCCCAAAGGCACTTGAATCGTATTCATTTTAAAGTTGATGATGAATTGATTATAACTTGGTGAAAGATATTGTAAAATCAAATTTACATGAAGGCCTTCTTCTAGGTTTGTTCTAAGGTCCTTCACATTTTGATAAGGCCTAGCATTGCCATGCCATGGTCATACATAGAAGAGCCTTCTATCATCTTGGCTCTAAACAACTCTTTGGTTAGATTGAACTTTCCAGTCTCGGGTTGAACGTCAAACAATTCTTTGAGGTACCACATCATATCATAAGCATCCAGGTTCTCACATTGCTTTTGAAGCTCTGGAGATATGGATGGTAACATAAGACGTTGGGCAAGTTCATAAGCATCAATTTACTTCTCGTAAGCAATTCTAGATACACCCTCTTTCGTAGGGTTGGGTTTTGGTGTCTCGAGGATGTGCACAAGGTTTTTGGTTTTGAAAATGATTTCGAATTCCGTTGCCAATCCAAGTATTAGCACCAATTAGCTTGTGAGATTCAAGAATAAAATGAAGTTCAATTGCGTAGAAGACATCTACAAAACACGTAAAGAAAAAAACAAGACTTTGTTGTTTTATGTATATATATTCAAAATGAATATAGGAAAGTGTTAAAAACATATACATTTTGCTCTCACTGTTTTATTTTAAATCAATAACCCACTATATTGATTCAGAAAATTAATTAATATTCTAGTAAATCAAGGATCCCAGTTGAAACCAATAAATAAATACAATTTCAACAATATAGAGCCTGCCACTAATCTAATGGTGCAAGCAACACAAAGAGTTACCTAGTCCTGGATTAGAGCTACTAGAATAGACAAAAAAAATCCTTACTGTCTTTAAGATTGGATAATGCAACCGGCAGCATGTATGTCGGTTAAGAAGTAGAGCTTCTGCAACCAATCCCCGATCTCCACAACAAATCACTACACCTTGGAGCTGACAGGTAAAAGTACAAGAAGGTATGATGGAAGAAAGATCAGAATTGGGCGGCAATAAAGATATGCTGATAAGATGATGCCTATGAACATAAGGAGAGTTGTGCACCAAACTGTATATATGTTTGATAAGTTGACAACTATGATGTTTGTGGAGGCATGTACAAGTATCAAGAATCCGTTCAGATGACTGACAGAGCAAGCAAACATGCGGAAAACAGAAGCAATAGCTGTACAGTAACAAGGTTGATCCAATGTTGGGAAGATGGGGATTGGTAAGGCACGGATCTACTGAAAAAGGAAGGTGCTTAAGGAGCCAAATCGGAAAGAGATGGGGCATGCACAAGCTACTAAGCTAATATGTTGACGTCAAAGACGCTGGGTAAGGCCAATACTACCTGAGAGATATACATTTCCGGTTGTCCAGGATGCCAGAGTAGATAAGATGACACCACCGTATATATTCTTAGTATTCTAGCCTCTATAATTATGTAGCTTTACAATTTTTGTAATTCTTGCAGCCTTTTGTAACTTTCTAGTTTTGGTAGTTTTTTGTATAACGTTATTTTCTATTTAATGAAATTTTGGTTTATCAACCAAAAAAAGACCCCTATTGTAAAAAAGACACCAATTGACCTACATCTTCACCATGTCCGCCTTTCACTACTTATAAAAGGGGTTCAAAGAACAATTCTACAACTATTCAGGCGAGTAGACTGAGTTGTGTACCATTCACAGTGATTGATAAGTGGATAGTCATGACTCTTGTATGCTTCAGAACAACACGTGCATGCTGAACTGCGCAAATCAAGTTATGACTCCTGCACAAGGCTGATAACTTGTGCTTTTACTGCAAGCTGATTTGTGTACTAGAGCTGGCTCTGATAACTTGACAATAATGAGGCTTGTAAGGTCATGTATCAGCAAGACATTTGAGGTTCTGAGGCAACCTGAGAAGTTAAAAGTTTGGATCAATGTTTTTTTGGTTTTTTTCTTTGGTTATGCCAAAATACATTAAGAAGAAAATAAGGTTTATGTACAAATGCGAAAGAAGAAAATAGAAAATACATAAGGGAATGGAGGAACAAAAAAGAAAAGAATTCGTGGAGCTCTCATGATGAAGCCTGGACTGTGGCACAATCACCTGAACGTATACCTCAGACCTAGCTTCAATCATCACTCGCCTAACTTGCACATACTCTCGAGATGTGATTAAAACAACATATTCCGAACTTCTTGCTTCTCAGGTTGCCTCAAAACCTTAATTTTGCTAGTACATTCTTCTACTAGCTTCATTATTGTCAACTTATCATAGCCATCTCTAGTACATAATTCAACTTGTAGGAGTCATAACTAATTTGCTAAGCTCAACATGTACCTATTGTTCTGAAGCATACCGGAGTCAAGACTGTCAACATATCAATCACTAGGATTGGCACACAACTCATCCTGCTTGCCTGCTCGCCTAAATAGTTGTAAGATTATTCTTTGATCCCCATGTCTAAGTAGTGAAATCAGACAAAGTGATTTTGTAGCCAATATGTTTCTCTTTTGATCCATCTCAATTTAGTGGCCGTATGGCTTAATCCTTCAATCACCAAGCTACAAGCATTTCATACAGCTGTACATATGTAATTCTATTAGACCGTGTTCCTCAACGAAATCAACAACCAATTTTTGAGGAAGTTATGCTAAGCATAGTAAGGTCCACACCGGTTGTTATAGCATGAGAATGACTATAGAATATTTGTTACCATGTGAGGATCACTTGAGAGTTGATGCGCAGGCCTGACATCATCCCAAAGTTTTGTAATATGGCCTTAAATACCCTGACATTGCTCCATGAGGCTTCACCAAATAACAAGGTGTCATCTGCAAATTGTAGGTGTGTCATTTGGACTGCATCTCTGCCAATTTGAATCCCATAAATAAGATTTAGAGCAGCTGCCTTGGTGATCAGGTTTGATAGGCCTTCAGCAACTAAAAGATATAGAAAGGGGGATAAGGGGTTACCTTGCCTAAGCTCTATCTTTGGTTTAAATTCTTCAGAAGGGCTCACATTGATAAGTATGGATGTTGTGGCAGATTAAAAAAGTTCCCTTATCCAGACAGATGGAAGGCCATTAATTGCTAAACTTCCCGCAGATAGTCCATGTTAATAGTGGCCAAGGCCTTTTCGAAGTCAACCTTGAAGTTTAAGGTCTTTCCCAAGATCTGTTGTTATGCACCACATAGGGATGTACCCTCAACCCATATACTTACTTAAATCCATCAACAACCTCATGCTATACAAAGTGTTATGTTTGGGGAATGGCGGTTATAAGTCCCCTAGTGGCAACTATTGTTATTTATCACTATTTAATACCTCTTGAGATATCTTATAGGGTGACGTATATGAACACAACAACTAAGATGATAAAGCAACAATCAAAATGGAGAAGGAAAAATATGAGAAACAATTTCAATTTCTCGCTCACTGCCGACAAACAACACGTCTTAATTTGTGCACAGATACAATAATGTGCAGTTATTTTTATTCGACCACATTCAGCCGAAAGTAATGACCACGTATTAATTTCCAGGCCCACTCAGGTACCAATATAAAAACGAGTCCTTTGTCCCGCCTTGAGCAACAATCCATTTTCAAAAAGCGACAAACCCTAAACACCAAAATCATCTCAGGACCACTGTTCAGTTCCCCATCAACCCTGGAAGTTACTACAAAATTCGTCTGTGCGCGCATTTTCCATAGTGATCCATAGTAGATAACAGCTAACTAGATCTTGTTACTCCAACATTTTTAGAGCTTAGCAAGCATGCTGCCTAAGAAAGCAAAAGTCACTAAGTCTATCGTTCTTGAGAAATTTGTGAACGCAACTGCAAAATACTTCTTAGATGAAACTGTGTGTGTATTGGATGTTATACAGGAAAGGGATTTTGCTTCTGGATCCATGCCTACTATTAGAAAAGTTGTTAAGGATCGTTATTGGACTCAATTTCTTAGAACTCCAACCAAATATGCACCAAATATGGTACGGTAATTCTATGCTAACTTTTTTTTTAGAAAAGGCCAAATTTTATATAATTTAAAAAGTATTTGCATAAGTAGTACATGGTCTCGTTTAAGTAGCATATGACTGTAACAAGTAATGATCTCTTGGCTTGAGGTAGTTGCTCTGTGGTCATAATGTTTGCATGGTTAGGCGAACTCCTTTGACAGAGAAATTTTATGTAAGGCTAGCCTCTAGGAAGTAGTTCCTTTTTGCAATGACCACAGTATGACCCTCTATTTTCATGAATCTTCATTTCAACACTTCATGAAAATTAGCTCAAGATTTTGGCCACTTGCTTCATAGGCAGGCTTGTGAGAAGGTTTCTATCAATTGACCTGTCGGGTGTGGGCAAAGTTATGCATAATGTCAATGAGTGCTTGGTGATTGCATTTGCTCTTTGTACCTACCTGTACCACATTTAGATAAACAGATAAAACATGTACCATAATATATAATCATTCCCGTTAGGCTCTTCAACAAAATCAATAAGGTCAAGGAAAAAATGGGGGTGGGAGGGGGTATGATTCGCTTGACATTTTTATATCACTTCCCCCTGGTCCTTCGCCTTTTGCATCACCTACACTTTGCTCCTATTGTGTTTGATACCAAACATCTGGTTGGGGAGACACCTTCCGGTCTCATTGATGTTACCTTTCATGGCCTCACTCGATCAATTAGGTGGGTGTTTGAACAGTAGTTTACCAGTCCCAATTCCAAATGTGGGTATATAGCCCTGTGAGATTCATATTTGTAAATGCATGCAATTCAGGGGGTTTATTAACCAATCAGTAAATATGAAGGAGAATTTATTGGAGGCAATTTTAGATTTCAAGCAAAACCACACATCACTTTGTATAGAGTGCACCATCCAGCCTATATTGATGTCATTTGCCTGGAAGTGGGCTTTGTTTCTTGTTTTCATATGCACCACACTGCGGCCAGCCACAAAAGTTTCCAAGCGTCTTCATTCACTCTCCTTGGTTTAGATTCTAAGAAATGCCAAAGGAATGGAACTACATGCATAATGATCTGCTCATCAAGCATTAGCCATGAAGTTAATTTATGCCATACCTGCACAGATACATTACATTTAAAAAACAGATGGAGAATGGATTCATTTCCAGAGTTTGAAAGACATAAAGGACATGTTAAGGATATATCTTGGGCGATAATTTTCCTATGCTGTAGAGACTCCTTCAATGGTAATGCTCCCTGCATCATTTTCCATGCGAATATAGCCACTTTCAAGGGTGATATTTTGTTCCAAATCAATGTTAGATTTGCTGTCTCTTCTTCTGAATATGGCTGTTTGAGGGACAGTATACTTCCCTTTCTGGCTGGATATGGCTGAATATGGCTGTTTGAGATTATATGTTGATAGATGGCTTGGACAGTATACTTCCCTTTCTCATTCCCTCTAAACATATATCCATCAGAGGCTAGGGCATCCGGATGTGTTCTATGTAGCACTTGGGTCAGAATATTTAATTCCAGTATCTTTGTGGAGTTGAGATTTCTCCTCCATGTCCATTCCCATTGCCAATTGAAGTGTACCCAGGAACCCATTTTTGCCACACAAAAGCTTCACTATGAAGACACCCTGAATAAGCTGCTGAAAATCTCTGAGAAAGGTTTTTCAGAGTACCATTTATCCAACCAAATTTTTTTATCTTTAGTCCATTTCCTAACTTCATGAAAATACCTTGTTGGAAAATAGGATTAGCAGCCACTTTTTGAATGTTTTTCGACTAAGGAGATGGTTGGGAGGATCTGGTGTGGAGATTTACATTGGTATGTATTGGCCTTCTGAGATCACGCAGTCCACCCAGAAGAACTGAAAGTAAAGTAATCAAAAATAAAGAAAAAGTACAATATAGCTACAAAACTCACTAATTGTTGATATTATCTAAACTAACAATCCCCGACAACGGTGCCAAAAACTTGTTGTCATATTTGCAAGTACACAAATTCGAACAAGTAATAAAGCATGAAAAATGAGTGTCAAATCACAAGGATTGTAGAAGATAACCACCAAGTTTAGTGAGCTCGAATGCGATTTAATTCCTACACAGAAAACAGTGATATAAATGTTTCCATGCAAGTACTCTTTTTGGTATTTTGGTTTACTAGGTACAAATTAAAGGATAGCTTCTCTTGGAGAAAGATTTAAGGAAATGACTTCACCTCTTGATGCATTTCAGGGAGTTAATTTCTTAGCTCGGTTGCTATACTTAAAACTTAGTTATCCACTGGATTCCTTTCTTCAAATGTTGATTTCTCTAGAGTACTAATTCCTCTTATGCGGTATGCAAGCACTCATCTCTCGAATCTCATACCTAAGCATACCAAGATTTGCTAACTCCCAAAATTCTCTCTTAGTAGGTTTGCACTTATCTCTTGAATCTCGTGCGGCCTACTAAGAGGGTGTAATCTCATGAAATCCTCATACAGTGGCACCTTTCCCCCAAACACTCATCTCTCAAATCTCGTGTTCATGGTACTTAGTGTTGCTTTTACCATCTCTTAGCTAAGTTCTCATCTCTCAAATTTTGAACAAAGCCTATGTACTAACACTTGGTCATCAAGCAAATACTAGTTAATAAAGAAGCGCAATAAAACCAAACAACTTCAGCATCGTATCTAACAACTAAATATTCAAACAACTTCCCGAAAATACACAAAATGCTACATCATGCCCTAGAATATGGATTTAGCTCATGCTCAATGCACGAGCATCACAAAGACAAACAAGTTTGGAGTTCATAGTTCAAGAACCCCCTTCGGTTGAATAGTTGAGTCGCAAGAGCTCCTTCCTTCTTCTTGATCTGCTCCAACCTGTCGCTCCCTCCAAGATGTGTTGAATGGATCAAGTCTTTCCTTTTTGTTCTGACACATCGTTGGCTTCCAAGAGAAGATATTGGACAGATATTTTTCCCTAAGTAAGGGTAAACTTGTCCATCTATTACTTTACGTGCACATAGGGATCATCTCTTTTCCCGCCAAACCGTGAGTTGGTGTACCAACTTGCATTGCAGAGTGTAGGATCTGGAGCTATGACCTTGCGATTGTTGCCATTTGACCTCTATTTCCGCTCTCACTTGATCTATTCACTAAATCCTTGCAAGACACGATAAATGAGTATGAAAATATACTTTTATTAATTGATGAGTGGCAGGATTCAAGCATAAAGATTAGTTATAAGTTGGTACAAAATGGACTTATCGGGTAGCAACGACATGTGTAATGGTTAGAGGTGCACCAATACTAACAACTACAAAAATTTTACCTATATATGGAGTAGCCTGATCAAGATTGGTCGGAGAAGTGGCCATGTGTGCAAAGGCACCAGTGTCCATATACCTATCCGAGACTTAGGAGTTATGAGGTCCAGTCTGTGTGTTGATATAGGAAAGCTCGGGATAACTCCCCATGGGAGGTGGCCCACCTGAGTTCTGTCTAAGAAAAAAAGGAGATGCACCAGGTGTTCCAATAAATTCGTCAGGGATAGAACCAAATTGGATCAGAGGTCTAGTACGAGATGGGCTAGATGATGGCCCTGAATGATGAGTAATTGTGGTTGGGATGTGGGCCATCTAGAAATATTTTGCCATATTGGATCGGGGCAATAGGCCCAATATAATGTCCTCCAACTGATAGCAGACCACCTGAATGGGCATGGGCCGTGATCCCAAAATTAGGATCATTGAGATGTGGCTATCATGGATAATGGGCTTTAGCAGGAAAGCCAATTTGAGCAGAATTTGGCCAAGAGAGTTGTCCATTTGCAGCATAGTTATAAAAATCAGAGAATTGGACTAGAGAAAAAATAGGCCAAACATAAAATTATGTCCTGTCGGTGGGAAGCCAGCAAAATTCTAAGAAGAGATGCCTGATCCATGACCTAGAGAATTCTGAGCAGATGGTGGCACTACGATGGTGAAATTTGCCTGAGCTGCGCCAATAAAGGTCATTGGTGAATAGCGAGACTGGCAAGCGCCAGCGTAGTGATTGTACGCTCGACATATCTAACCCATTGGTTCTCGTTGTCCACCGCCACACCCACATGATGGTTGACCACTCTAAGTAGGTTGGCCCAGGATGGAGACTGGGATTCCTGGCGGTGATGCTATGAATTGACCATTGGGCAAAAGTGCGGCGGTATTAAGGTCACCAAGCATTGAAGGCTTTGTTAAACCTTGGGGGATAATCGGAGATGGAATAGATGCTAATGAGGGCAGAGCCACAGATGCCACAAAGTCAATCACCGGTGAGGTAATGTCGGGGACAGTCTGGTGATATAATGCCTTAAAGTTCTCGGCCTGTGCTATATCAAGAACCTAGGGCAATGGGTCTTAAGATAATTGTGAGCCGGTGAAGGCGGAAAAATCAGGTCCAAGGCCACAGATAAACCAAATACTCTAATCAAGATTGGAGACTGTTACATACTCGCCAAATTCAAATATTGTTGTAGGGATTTCTGATTGGGGAAGAAATAACCGACGTGGAAAAAGGGGATGTACAGTTAGACACCTAGTTGGAATGGATAGAAGAAATCAAGGTGGCTGAGATGGTGGGAAGGGAAGATTTCTCCACATTCTGCACTACTTCAGTTTATCAGTTTATCAATTTAGTTGAATTCGTAGTTAGTGAAATCGTGTTTAAATTAGTTGTCGGTTCACTTTAACTAGTGGGAGAACGTGGCAGTTAGTTTTCATTTTTACACGTATATAATCTATGGTCAGTGTCGGGAGATGTAAGAAGCTGTAAGTTTGCATGATATATCAAAAAGTCCTCTTCCTCTCAAACTCTTTGTATTTCTTATCTCTTCCTTCTTTGTCTTCTCTGTTTTATCACTTGGAATTACCTATGAAACAAGAATCTGGAATACAATCTTTCTTTTCTTATAAGAAGGTTGTTACAATTGGTATCAGAGCTCGAGGTTCAAATTCCACCAACGTTTTCTCATATTTCCCATGACTAATACACAATCCCAGGTAGAAGGTGACATAATTGGTAAAGGGCAATCTTCAACTGTGCCCTATCCATTGGTTGAGGTTGTTGTGAATGAAACTATTCCAACTATCCATACTGGATGTTTGGAGAAGATGAAGGAGATGATGCAAGAGGAACTAAGGAAATCTGCTGCAGAAGATAGCCCTGTCCTGAGTCGAATGCTGGGCACCACCTGCCAGAAAATAGAAGATATGCAAAATCAGATTCTAGATCAGAACAATCAATGATCTTACATCAAAAATATCCTCATCTTCAACTAAAACTGATCAATGACACAGTATTGCGAATGGAGGGCCAAACATCCATTATAGGTGCACCACCTACATGGAATTCTAAAGCTGTTGCTGGTGGATCTAGTACTCTCAACATGGGAACAGCAGGTGCA
>JAOWBN010215623.1:0-13590 GCA_028565015.1 Pinguicula moranensis
TGTCGTTGTCCAGTAAAATCACTACCAAACAGCGGACTCAAGTATTTCACCCACTTAAACCCAGAGTTGGCCGCGAATAGGGACAACTGTTGTCCAGCTACCAAACGCACCCTTAGTTATTAATGGTGGTGCTTTACCTGATAGGTAAAAACAGTTAAATCAAATAATTTGGACTGTGTTTATGAAAATGGTTGAGAATTCAAAATTAATGTTTGCAAAACTTTTTTTTTTGTTAATTGAAATTTTATTAAAAAGTGCGTAGAAGGCCAGAAACAAATACAACCACAAACTCTGCCTATCGCAGCCTCTGTTTTAGTCCATCACAGAGTAAGTCTGCTGCCAAAAGATCAACCTAAAAGAGAGTTACATTCCGTATGGCGCTTTCCTTCCTTCAAAACAATGCTGAGAAACATAGGTGCGGAAAGCTCAGCCAGTCACTTAGTGTAGTTCCCTTCAAATTGAGTCTGTAGGTTTCTACCCAAGTCCATGTCGTCAATTTGATCCTATCCATAGTTGTTACTGTTGCGGACTCGCGATCAAATCTGATGTCGTTTCTCTCCAACCATATGAACCATACCATTGCTTGCAAAACTTGTTAATTTTAAAAAAGTCTATAGAAAAACATTTTGATTATTGAGTATTGATTGCTCAAGATGAAACACTTTCAATAATAATTGTGATGTTACATGTTCAATACCATGATAAAGCAAAGCTCCTTTAGCAAATGTGTAAAAAAAGTATTTTTAATTTATTAAGATATGCTGGATTAGTTTTCTAAAGTAATTATCGATTTATGTTCCAGACTTGGGGTGTGTGGTAAAAATCGAAACCGATAAATATTACAAAAAAATCGATTTTGTTTTTTTACCGATGTTGATCTGTAAAAACCCAAACCCAAACCGATATTTGCCCGTTTTGATTTTTTGGAATCGAAACTGATACCAAAAATCAAAATTATCGATTTTATGTAATGGGTCATTTACAATAAAAATCAAAATCGACGATTTTTTTGGGCACTCCTATATTTTAATGTAATATCAATGTCTTGATTGTCAGACTCAACACTTGTTTGCAAATTTATGTATAGATTGACGTGGTGGATTTTATCGTGTTTGATTAAATATTAAAATAATATAACTGAAAAAAAATATTATATTAAAGTTAAGAGGTCCGAAAACTCTTTATTTCAATATAAAAAAAAGTTCCATTTCTTTTATAATTATTGCTTTGGTCTTTATTTCTTCTCCTTATTTTCTCTCTCCCCTCTCCTCCTTTTTCTCCTCTATTTCTTTTTTTTCCTCTTCTCTCTCCTCCTTTTTCTTCTCCCCCGAATAGCTCTCTCTCCCCCCTCCCCCCTCCTCTTTTAATAGCTAAATCTTGGCCCCTCTTTGCAATTGGTGGACTTTCCTTTAGGCTAAGGGTGGTCAAACGAATTTTCGGGACGGGTATTGCCAATACCTGATCACTACCCGATAAGAAATGTGATCAAATTTACGGTTCCGACACTGTTCCGAAAACTCGAATTCCCAAAAAAATTGAAAATTTAGGTATCTGGACAGCATGGGTTCGAAAATACCAAAAATACCGAAAAAATTACAACTTGAAACTAAAAAAATCCCGATTTCTGGATTACTTGATTTTCCATTTTTTTGATTACCTTAAACCCGAACCCGTCCCGATTCTCGATTACCCGACTTATTTTCGGATAATCGATAATTCGATCGCCGCCTGACCGTTTGGCCACCCCTCTGGCTAAGCATTGGGGACACCTCATAGGGTCTCATGGAACTCTTTCCATCATTCTTAATGGAATGACTACACCATATATATTGTTGGCTAGTACCACACTTGTTTGCATACCATCCAATTCCAATACCTAATACTAATTGATAGATCTAGTGTGGTTGGATTATTCACCTGCTTTATTTATGTCTTATGTTGTGAAAAATAAATTTGAAAATGGATACTAGGGGTACGCAGGGCGAAAGGGGTCGAATTGTTTGAAGAACAATCTTTGGCACCATGTGAAAGTAGTTGGGATTCTCCCCCTTTTATATAGGCCAATTGTGGCAGAACTTGGCATATTCTGTGATGGACAACTCATAGGATGTCTTAAAAATGGAATTGTGAAGCCTTGCCATTGGCCCATCCTTCGCGTAATTTTTTTTGCCTTGCATGTGCTCTTCTCTTGTGTGAGCTGGATTTTGATTCCAAATTCCAATGGTCTGTGTACGAGAATTTGGGGCTATATAAAGATCATCGATTCTTCAAACCTCGTCAGACTCAGACATGAATACTACTGCAACAGTACTCATCAACTTCACACCTTTCTTTAAACCCAAACAAGAATTCAGATGCAGAAACAAAAGCAACAGACAACTCTGTCTAGTGAGGAATGAATTGGATGCCAGCTGTCAAAGCATGATATCCGACAGCAAGAAAGGGGTGAAGAATCTCGTCGACTCGTCGCTGGAGATGAAGAGGATCCCGCCGGAGTTCATTCAGAAGCTGACACAGAATCCCTTGTCCGCCGGCATTGCTGATATACCGGCGATAGATCTCCAGGGACTCGACGGACCTCCCGCATGCCGAGCTTCCGTTGTCGACGCTATCGGCTCCGCCTGCTCCGAGTGGGGCTTCCTTAGGGTCAGTTTTACTACATCGGTGTTATCTCCCACTCTCAGTAAAACTTCTACTTACAAACAAAGAGGGACACGTGGGTAGAACAGAAAGCGCGAATTTAATTTATTGTCATAGCCAGTGGCCGAGCAAGGGGCCGCTCCCATTTTTTTGTGGTGCAATTTTTTAAGAAAATAGGGCAAACGAAATATAGACAGCATAAATTTGACCCGATTCTAATTTAATTAGAAATATAATAGTTAAAGTTGATTTTTTTTAGGGCTCGACCCCTAGTGTTGGATTGACCCCATCCGCACATTTTTTTTTACCTTATAAAAAATTAAAAGTAGATCAATCTTAGTTTTGTAGTCCCCAAGTTATGGTGACTTGAATTCTCGAAACACATAGCATAAGTATTGTATGAGAAAGGCTCTCGCCTCTCTCTAAAATCCGAACGGGCGGAGAAACCGGCCACCGCTGCTGTCTGTCGTCCTCCGCCGAGTAATAAGCCCAGTGGACGGAAACGGCCAGATCCAGCCGTTTCCTGGCGCCTCCTGTCTGTCCACCGCCAGATCCCAGTGTCCTGTTTTTGCTCCCATCTTCTCAGCTGCTCCGCCGTCATTCCCGATGGCTTCCGCCACCCCCTCGAGCCTGCGTCTTCTGTTTATGCCGAGCGCCCTCTGGTGACGCCGCAGTCCGCCGCTGCCATGGTTTTAGGGCTTAGCCCCTGCCGTCCCTGTACCGTCTCCGCACGGTCTGCGCGGGTCATTGCCGCTGCCGCCCCCCTCCCGCGCCGCCTCAGCGCAGTCCACCGCCCAGCTGCCCCACTGTCCCCGCCACCCACACGCAGCCACACTCCCAGCTGTCGAGTCAGTGCACTGCCCGAGAAAGTCATCTTCTCGATGCAGTGCACTTCTCGAGAGAAGTTGTCTCGACAACTTCGGTACAAGGCCTTCCTGTGGACTTGTAATTAGGAATTAAACTGGGTCTTAATTGGCCGGCCTAGAATAGGAAGGTCTGGCCTTAGAAAACCGATTTGGGCCCTTATTTGGGCTAAATTCTATTTTTTGTACCTATAACTTGACAATTTAATTTAAGCAATTTACCTATAAAAAAAAGTTTTGGTGACTTGAATTAACTATTTATTGGTTATACCTGTGAAGCGAGGTAGGCACAAGCCTGCCTGTTGCGGGTTGCCAGGCTGGAAAATTCAACCTGGCTAGATTGGTTTGGGCCCACCTATTTTATTAAACAGGTGAGCCTGGACCCATTTTATTATGACCCAATCTAGGCCCACCCATTAAGCAAATTGACCTGTTACTTTTTTTTTATTTTTTTTAATTTTTCTTTTTATTTAGACTATTTTTATTAAAAAAACAAAATATTGCAGGGGACATTCGAGCCCATACCCTTCCAGTAAAACAAATCAGGGCCATAATCATGAAGTCAGACAACATATTTTGAAAATATTTTTCTATTACTATTAATATAAAAAATGGACGAACGGACAATTCGCAACTGCACCGTCATATAACAGGGTCAGGTCCGCCCATTTTTTCAAAAACACACCATCACCCGTTTAGAACTAGCTGGCCTAACCCATTTATCTCTTTTTTGTGAATCTTGGCCCGGCCCATTTGTCTCCGTGTACATGAGCTACCGAAACCGTGTTATCAACTGAAGTCTAAATCTTAATAATTTTAACATTTTCTTTTTCTACTCACAGGTTTCTAATCACGGCGTCGATCTTGGTCTGATGAAGGAAATGCTGCAAGTTGCTGAAGCATTCTTCAGCTTGAGTTTGGAAGAGAAAATGAAATACGCCGCCGAAGATGTGATGAGTCCGGTGAGATACGGTACGAGCTTGAACACAACGGAGAAGCATGTTCTTCACTGGAGAGACTATTTGAGGCATTACGGACATCCTTTCCACAATTCAATCCATCTATGGCCTACAAATCCTCCTCAGTACAGGTAAGAAAATTTGCAATAAACCAATGTTTTCCCCCAATTTTCGTTCTTGCTGAAATTGAAATTATCGTGCTTGGGAAGAGATGTGTGTGAGAAGTACCTGAAGCAGATGTGGCAATTAGCGATGAAGATAGCCGGCGCGATTTCGGAAAGCCTCCTGCTCGATCAGACGTACATCGAGCATTCTCTTGGAGAGGGATCTCAAATCTTTGCTGCAAATTACTATCCGCCATGCCCGGAGCCGGAGAAGACGCTGGGACTTGCCGGACATTCAGACCACGGCGGACTCACCATTCTCATGGATAACGGCGTTGATGGATTGCAGGTCAAACACAACGGCTCGTGGGTCGCCGTTTCGTACGTCCCTGGAACTCTCGTCGTCAACTTGGGGGACTATTTGGAGGTATGAACATCATAGATGAATCGGGAATTGTACGGTAATAAACCCTAAATCCTAGAAATTTTACCCGCGGATTGAAGATTGCTACTCCTGTTCTTGATTTTCTGCAACGATTTGTAGATCTTGAGCAATGGAAGATACAAGAGCGTGGAGCATCGAGCAACGGTGAACGCCGAGAAGACGAGAATCTCCATTGCTGCGGCAAGTGGGCCGGAGTTTTCTCGCGTAATTGGGCCGGCGAGCCCACTCATTCAAGAATTAGAAGGGGTCAATTTCCAGCCCATTACCTACAGAGATTACATAAGGCACCAACAGACAATCACTAGTCGGGGGAAAAGCGCATTGGAGATATTACAGGCCAGAAAATAAAATAAAAAATAATTCGTTGTACTTTATTTTGTAGTTTAAAGTGTTGGTATCCACATTGGATTGGAGAAATCCAAATGGATTGGGCCAAACCAGGAAAAGTATAAAATGAAAAAATAATCCATTTTAATTATTTTCTAAATATAGGGGATTTTAGTGGTGTGGTTGTGGCAGAGTTCGTTGAGGTGGTCCATACTAGACCAACTGATTTGGCCCTCTTGTGGCGGGTCAAGCATTCTGGCCTGTTGAGGTGGGCTGGGAAGACAATTTGCCCGGTCGACGGGGAGGAAACTAGATATCCTAAACTTATACCGATGCTGTAATAAGTTTTGGAAATGGTAGTGGGGGTATATATTCCGTAGATACCAATTGGATTAATTGGAAGCAATAAATCAATCATATAGGGAGGAAAAATCCTATAGGCACGGACATTAATAGAAGAGATGATTACTTATTAACATGTTTATGAGAGAATTCTCTTCTATTTTTCTTGTTCTTTACTTGAATGAATTTACATCTTAAAATACAAAGAATAGACGACAACATAATTGTTCTTTTGAGAAGATCTTGGAGAAATATTGGCTGCATTCCTTCCTTCCAGATCTTGTGGGATTTCTCTGACTTTTCATAGCCGTTTATTCTTGACTTTTCTAACACTCCCCCTCAAGTTGGATTTGAAGGGTCTCCAATACCTAACTTGCACAAGACTTTGGTGAATGTTTGGTTAGTTACTGCCTTTGTTAAGATCTCTGCTAATTGATCTTCTGATCTTATGAAAGGCAGGTTGATGATTTTCTTTTCAAGTTTCTCTTTGACGAAGTGTCTATCCACTTCAACATGTTTAGTTCGATCGTGCTGTACTGGATTCTCGGATATGCTGATTGCAGCCTGATTATCACACATTAATTTACATGGTTCTGTCATAGGATACCCAATCTCTATCAGTAATTTCTTCAACCAAAGTATCTCAGTAATCCCCCGTGCTATTCCTCGAAATTCTTCCTGAGCGCTGGATAGTGCTACTACCTTTTGCTTTTTACTTCTCCATGTTACTAGTTTTCCTCCAACGAACATAAAAAATTCAGCTATAAATCTCCTATCTATTGGATTACCTGCCCAGTCAACATCAGTGTACCCGTGGATGCCAAGATGGCCATTTTTTTTGAAGTTAATTCCCCTTCCTGGAAATCCTTTCAGATATCGAATGATTCTTATTGCTGCTTCCATGTGGTCTTGTTGCAGAGTGTGCATAAATTGACTGATAACTCCTACTGCATATGCTATATCAGGTCGAGTGTGAGATAGGTAGATTAACTTTCCCACTAATTGTTGATATCGCTCTTTGTCAGCTAAGGGTGCTCATTTCGTTATCTGGAGTTTATGATTCACAACCGCTGGTGTCTCAGCAAGTTTACATGAGTCCTGTTTCTGTTAAGAGATCAAGAATGTATTTCTTCTGAGATATGAAGATTCCATTGTTTGATTTTAACTTCATTACCCAAGAAGTACTTCAGTTCTCCCAAATCTTTAATTCCAAATTCTTTGAATAGGTTGATTCGGAGTTCTGTTATTTCAGATGTATCACTTCCAGTAATTATCATATCATCCACATATATGATAAGACAGGTAATAGACCTTCCTATAGCAACGTTCAGTTGAGTGTCCTCCTTTGCCACATGGGGTTTCTCCGGAAACCCGACTCTTCGGTAACACTTCCCAGTTTTATGGCCGGATCGGCCTTACTCCTCATAGATGGGTTTCGATCCGTCACCTCGGGGTGATGATTTGGCCAAGTTTTTGGCCAGATCTGACCGAGCTTTTGACGTAAGTCCACTTCCAATTCCCGATGATGTCTCCCCGTCACCTGTCCGTCCAGGATTTAGAACATTCTGACGGGCAGTTTCTTGGCGGATGGCGGCATATGCCGCCTCGATTGAGGGAAGAGGATCTACCTTCAGCAGATCTCTCTTTATTGCATCTTGTCCTATGTTGATAGCTGTCAAGAATTGAAATAGTCTAGTCTCCTGATGGAGATGATTGAAAGTGGCGATGTCCGGCGATGATTTCATCGGATTTGATTGCCGTCGGTAAATTTCACGCCAAATTCGCTGGAAAGTGCAATATAACTCCTCAAGTGTCCCTTGTCCCTGTTCTATTCTATTTGCTTTGACGGTCAGGTAAAAAATTTGAAGAAAGTCACCACCACTATTGTATGTGGTGGCGAGTCCTTCCCATAAGTCTGCCACCGTCGGATACTCAGCAAAATTGTTAACCAGGTCCGACTCGATAGTATCGAGTATCCATGAAAAAATGATTAAATCCATCTGTTCCCATTTTTGGTACGTTGGATCTGAGGATGGTGGAGCTGGCGATACGCCCGTGATGTGGTGTAATTGCCCTCTGCCTCCTATAGCCACGCGCACCAACCTTGACCACAACGGATAATTGTTGTGGTTAAGTTTGATAGAAATTGTTGGTGCCTAGAAGCTTTCAGTGGGCTGAATTTTTCTGAGCAACTTTTCAAACTGGATGGAGAGGTCCTCTGTGTCTTGGCTCGCCTCAGGCGATGTCGCCGGAGTGATCCCCAGCTGTTTTTCATCTGTCATGATGAAAATAGTGGACAAACTGGTAGATGATGAGGCTTAGGCCCTGTTTTGCGCAAGCCTTCTTCTACTTCTTCTACTACTTCTTCTTATTTTTAAGAGGGGTGGTGTTTTGCGCAAGTACTTAAACGATAATTATTTTTAGAATAGAGGTGTCTCGGAGGGTCCGGATTTTTTTGGACCCGCTGTGCTGGAGCCCCCCGCCGCCGCCGGTCGCCGGATCCCCCCCAGATACATAGAAGTCCACCTGATTGGACCACAAAACCACTATATAACCAGCCAAAATCATTATCATACCAGCGATATTGGCATAGTCTTCTATCAATTGTTTCTAGTTTTGTTTCTTGTAAGCTGATATAGTCCACTCTATGCTGATTTATTAGTTCCTTCACTCATTTCTTTCTTCCCTGTCCCCTATTTCTCATACATTATATGTTATCATCTTCATTGAGGGTGGGTTCCTTGTCTATTTTATCATCCAACTTCTCCGATGTATTCTACTGCAGCTCTGCAGAATTCATCTGCTCAAGCTTTAGCCTTACTATCTCTAGATTAGGCCCATAAAGGATACCAATATCGTGGCCAAGTTCCATTATTCTGTCAGTGGCCGTTTTTCATGTTTTACTAGTAGTCATGTCCATGTCTCCAGGGGACTGATCAGTTATGATTTTGTGCCAAAACGCCTGTTGGTCTATAAGCTGGCCAATCTAGTTATCTAGAGTAGCTTGGGCTTGCTCTTTATCTAGTCCAGTTTCCCTTCTTGCTTGACTTCTTGTTCTAGGCCCTCCCTTTGGATTGTACCTTTTTTGTGTTTTTTCTCTGGGGGGTGACTACTGCTGGATTATGGTCTAGGGACAATATGAGGGGGAAGTCCTCTACCAGTGTCATTACTCCAGCATCACTTCCAACATGGTCAAGGACTACCATATCCAAAGCCAAGTTCCTAGCATTATCCCCACCAGGCTCTGAGGACTCTTGTGTTTCCAGTGGTATTGTTTGGCAGACTCCCTCTGGTACATATATGGATAATGCCTGGCAACCCATAGTTCACCATCTTGCATTCCAGTAGTCGCAGGGGGTGGACTTGATTCTGCTCCATCATCCTGAGTCTCCATGATTATTTCTTCTAATAGTCCTACTTTAGCATTCTGAAGTTGAGAGGCCAGTGGAGTCGGCCACCAGTCAAGCTTGAGAGGGCTCCATAAGTTGTCTCCACCCACATTCTTACTTATTTCAGGGGTTGTACTAGCAACAAAATTATTTTGTTGCAGTTCATTCTTAATCAGTTATAGGATAGGTGTACAATCACTAGTCAGAGATTGATTGTCAGACTCACCCAGGCTAAAATCTACACTATCACCAGTCATACTGGAGGAGCCTCATTTCAAGATAGGCTACTAAATTTATTTTTCCCAACCTCCATGATGTGCAGTTCATATATCTTATCATCAATATCCACAGACATCTTAGTGGGGATCTGACCAGCTGTGTCCACCTCCAGTAGCATTTGGGCAGCTTCCAGGTACTGATGATTAATTGTATGGTCACCCGGGTGTATCAATGTCCCAATAGCTCCTCCTATCATGCTCAATAGTGTATCCTCCCATGCGTGCAGAGGAATGCCATACACCTTAACCCAAACCAGCCGTTTCCTGTTCACTGAATCCTTAGGAGCATCCACACCAGCTATAATTTTCTCTAGCCAGTTATGTAGCCACTCACCAGCATTCCTAAGCAGATTATCCAGGTCACAAATTTCCTTTTCCCAAATTAATACCCCACCAGCACGTAGTGGTCTTACAATCAGATTTAAATAGCCAACTATAGAGCACAATAACCATCCTTAACTTTTAGTAAGCCTATTCGACTATATTTAAACCAGCTAGCTGCATTCTGATTACTCTTCAACTTCAAGTATACCTGCTTGACATTTGGAATAAGAGTACGTTGCCGTATAGTCATAGTAGCAGGCTTATTGGATGATTCTCCAATCTGGGGTCCTCCAAATACAATAGGCATCTTTTCCAGTTTGGAGGTAGAGATAATATGGGGGTCCTTATCATGGGGTGTTTTTGGGTAGAGATGATTTTTTCTAGATTAGCTCTAAGTCTGAAGGAACCAAATAAGATGTTATTTAGCTCCGTCTTCAGAGTTTCTACATCTCTAATGTCAACAAAATCAGTAAAACCAAACGGACGACCATCCTTTCCCAGTTTTTTAGCCATTCTCAGTTCCTTGAGAGTCCCTTGCCTTTCAGAATGCTTTCTAACCTCTCATATGGGCAATTTGGTGGAAAGTTAGAGCTAAATAAGTACCCTTCTCTACAAGTGTAGCATTCTATTTTCCAGCAGCCATAGGAACAAGACGAGCATGGATAGGTCTTAAATCTCTTAACACCTAAGGCCTGTGCATAAGACATACGAGGAGAAGCAACTTGAATCCTCCTTCTTCTCCACTCAGGGCCGAAGTTTTGGGAGTTGTTCTTGAGAGCAGCTCGTCTCATTCTCTTTAGTTGTTGTGTTGGAATCATCCAGGGGAAGCCATGAAAGCTTTGTGTCCTAAGGGATGCACATCTATAGGAAAACCATCCGAAGTAGTAATAGCATGGAATCAGGTGCTCAAGTGCTCCCTAGGCCTCTGGAGTGTCCCCAGGGAGGGAGGAGATGACAGGAAGACTGTGTTCTCCTTTGCTAAGCTCAAGAACTCAGCTTCAGGCCCAGTTGATTGATGCAGTCGTGGGTTCACCAAGGAAGGGATCTGCTATTCATGAATGGTTTAATGTTGCCCTTTAATGTACATAATATGTTATTTTAGAATATATGGCCATAATATATTTTTTAAATATCGGTATATGTCCATAATATTTTTTAATTAAGCAACTCTCATTTTTTTTGGGGCAAAATTAACATTGGTCATTTTATTTGCTGGCCTCAAGCAAAAAGGAGGCCTAGTTAGTACAAGTACCAAAAGGCGCTTCTCTCTTGGCTAGATTTATCGGTAAACAACAATAAAAACCAGTAGTTCTAATCATCCTCGTCTAAAATTTGGCAGGACTGATTTGTCATGTCTGACATCCCTCGGGCCAACCTGGGCAGATTGTTCAAAACATAATATCTTGCTGTTCTTGTGGCTGAGCCCTCCTTGGCAAGTGAATCAGCTATACATTTCCTTCTTGCCAGATGTGGTTTGGAATTTCAAAAATACAAAGTAAGCACCTTCTTGTCTTAACCATTCAACCACCAAGGCCAAATCTATTTCTATCACAAGCCTGTCAATACCTTTTCGTTTCAAAATTCTGACCCCTTCCACTAGTGTAGATAGGGTTGGGCATTTGAAATTTGGCATTCAAAAATGTACATTTTCGATTCGAATCGAATTAATTTTGGAAGTGAAGTTTGAATTTTGATCCATTCCGTACAGTTTTCGGAATTCAAAAGTTCAAAAATCGATTCGAAATTCGAAAATTTGAAATTTTTGAATAATAATAAAAATTAAAAAAGATATTTTTAAAATTCAAAAAATATTTTGGAGAACTAGAAGAAATATTTCATCTAAAATGATTTTTTAAAAAAGTTCGGAATTCGGATCCGAATTCCGACCCTATATTTTCGATCTAATCCGAAATATAATTCGAAACTGAAATCGTATTCCAATCCGATCCAAAATCTCAAAAACTAATTTCGGATGGAAATTTAAAATTTGAAAATCGAAAATCGAAAATCGAAATTTGAACGCTTGCCTTGCTTAGTATTTTGTTTTGGTACCAAAATAGTGTGAGAAGGCAATTCTCAAAATCCCCTCTATTATCTTATCCTGGACACTTCCACCGCCCCAGAAACGATATAGCGCACGAACAAAATTCGTGCGCTAAACGCACGAATTCGTCACGTCCAATAAGGGTGCGCCACATCACCTTGGACTTTGAATTTTCTGATGCCCAACGATTCGTTCCTGCAGTATTTCGACAATGGTGGGATTCAAGGTGTAGGTTGGCCGTGCGCAGCGGCTGATTCTCTTTGGTGAGCTGGCGACGGCGGATTTCAAAATCTCCGACAGGAGTGACGGCCGAGTGAAGAGGGTGTCGGAGATTTCTTCCAACTGCAGCTTGCTGCGCGTGAGCCGTACGACCTTCGTCGGCTCCACTGCCTCCGTTACCAAGATCTTGCCGTTGCTGACCGTAATGGCCTCCTTCGCCGGCGAGCAGTAGCACGGCTTGCATTCCGCCTCCATCAGAAAATCGGCGACCCTGAACACGTAGCACAAAACGGCGTCGAGAATGTCCAGAACCGAGAACACGATAAAACTGACGACGTCGTTTAACAATCTACCCGTCATTGCTAAAACCGACATCGCCCGCTCTTTAACCGCCATCTCCCAAAAGAATCCAGAAACCTGAAAGGAAAAAAAAATGTGATTTTTTTTCACTCTCCACCTTTGATTTATGCGCAACCCTCCAGGTTTTTTAACAGGACTTTGGGGTAGTACAAAGAACACAACACTGAGTGGCTCACAATTGAACCAGAGAAATGGGAAGAAGGGAGTATTTTGTGTTCGTTTTTTTTCTTACTTTTTTCCGACACGTAAACAAAGGTGGCAGATAAATGAATTGATTGTTACAGTAAAAACAGTTTGCTAGAGTGAAGGAAAAAAATGGAAAAGGAATACCAAAGGAAGGTTGTTGGTAGTTGAACTTCACTTCCTGAAGAGAAAAGATAACAAAGTCTTCATTGTTTTTTCCTTTCTTCTCTACGCCACTCATTCATGTATGGAAATTTTAGGGGCACCAAGTGTTTTTCCACAAAAGAAGTTTGCTCAAATTTTGAGATAACATACTATTGTTGCGATGTCACGATCTCAGTCAAGAACTGGCAATTCAGTTTGTTTGTTTTTCCCGAACCATATTATGCGTTTAATAAGATGAGTTTAACTAGCAAACCTTACAGATTACTCAAAAGGGGGAATTGGAAAAGCTAGGGTTTAATGAATGTGGAAACAAATTTCCAAGGGGAGCGGCCCCATCGGCCTCTTGCATTTACTGCAGGTTGTCCCTGCCACATTGACACCCATTCCTCTAATTCGGGTAACAATTCCTGGCGCGGCACCATTAAACTGATCTAACTATTCAAGTAGGCAGGTGGGGGGTTAGGATGGGATGGGCTAATGGACAAAGTCTTGGTGCGGCACAATTAGGATGTTCTAATGGACAAATAGGATCTGTTTGAATAGTTTAATTATAATAAGAAATGGAGGAAAATTAGAGAAATTACATTCAAATAAAAGGTGGGGCTAGGAGTTACGGCCATACCCACCAGACCACTTATCTCCCTTAGAGTTCGTTTGGCGTCAAGCATGTAGAAAAACTCTTCTTGCAGTCAAGATTAGGAACACTCAGAGATCAGGTGTTCATTCCTGTTTGGTAACGTCCATGCTTTTGAGGAGATTACTGCAATTCCTCGTTCGGTATTTCACTGTTGTAACCGGATTGCATTAGGATTTGATGACTTAGGCCCTGTTTTGCGCAAGCCTTCTTCTACTTCTTCTTCTACTTCTTCTACTACTTCTTCTTATTTTTAAGAGGGGTGGTGTTTTGCGCAAGTACTTAAACGATAACTATTTTTAGAATAGAGGTGC